>PVJS01057314.1:0-12088 GCA_004027185.1 Glis glis | reverse complement strand
AAAAAAAAAAAAAAAAAAAAAAAAAGAGAGAGAGACCAGATTCCTCTTGGTGGCCGAGGGACTTGGAGCTAACTCACCTCTTGGAGCTCCGGCTTCCTCCTCTGAAAGTGGAGGTCACCCCCCCCAAACACACACGTCAGAGGATTGCTGTGACAGTCTCAAGACCCCAAGGTACTATGCCTGGAGCACAACAGGTGTTCCCGAAGCTGGGAGCTTCGCAGGGTGAGTGTGGACTGAACTGCATCAGCAGTGGGGACGGCTGAACGGAAGCTCTGGTCTCAGACTGGGCTCAGCACAGGCACCTGCTCAAGGCCCACTTGCCTCCGAGGATCCAGTGTGCAGCAGAGAAAAGATGGCAGAGATGGTTGGGGCGGCAGTCAGAGGCTGACCTAGACACCCCCAAACCGCCTGCGGCCTCTGCTCCGCCTCTGGCAAGGACTCCAGGGGCCGAGTCCCGGGCAGGGTTTGTGGAGGCTTCCTGTTATACTCTCACTGACACTTGGAAACTCCCAGCTCGGCAGAATGCTGTCCTGTACCTTTAAACGGTGGAACACAGGGACGTGCCTAGGCAGGCCTGGGCACCCTGTTTACCCAACAGAGGGCTGGCCCTCCTTCCTCCCTCCACCCTCCCCAGCCGTGGCAAGCTGGAGCCCATTTGCCTGCAGACCTGCCTGCTGCGTAGGTTGTGCCCGTATGAGGCTCCTGGCCCTGCCCATAGTCTTGCCCAAGAGGCCCTGCGGCCTGGCCCGAGCTGCTGCTGCTGCTGCCGAGCCAATTCTCCCAGGAAGCTGAGCCCAGGCGGGCGGGCGGCACGCAGGCAGAGCTGGCTCACAGGTGGCTTCAGACCCCGACAGCTTTGAGCAAAACAGCTTGGCACAGGAGGTTCTCCCAGAGCCGGACAGTCCTCTGGCTCTCGCTGGCAAGGGGACAGCAAAGAAGGGGCCAAGGGGTCAGACCCCGCACACGGGACAGCTGTGGGCTGGGTGTTATTCCAGCCTTTCCCAAGCACAGTGCAAGTCACTTCCAAAGCATGCAGCTAGTGCGCAAATGCACACACTTGTATTCCAAACCACAAAGCCTACGGGCTCTGGGTCAGGGGTCACTGTCATTTATTATTCACCCATGGGAGGAGCATTTGGGAATGTTTACTAGATGCCAAATGAGGTGCTGGGTGTTGGGGAGTTGGGGCCTGTCGCGGCTGGGGCACCCTCAAGGTAGCTGCCGTCCTGCCAGGCCAGGGCTGCACCGGGGCCAGGAAGCAGAGCCTGGGGAACTAGGGCAAGAGGAAGCCCAATCCGCCCGACCCGGCTGCTGCATCGGAGTAAGCTGAGCCTTGCGCAGGTTTGCAGGATGCCTAAGAGTTCACCCGGCAGACAGAAGGTGCAAAGCACAGTCAAGTGAAAGTTTGGCGGGGGCCGTAGAACAAATAAAGAGCCTTGAATGCCAGGCTGTGGGTGGCAGGAAGCCATAAAGGGGGTTTAAGCAGAGTGGAGGAGGTGCAGGAGCAAAGGTCTCCTTCATTCAGGCCCACACTGGTGGCCCAGTGGAGGGAGGGCACAAAAGGGGAAGCTGGTGGGAGGCACCAAGGAAAGGACCGCTGGCTGCACAAGGGTGGAGAGGAGGGGTGGCTGTGGAAACATCCAGAAGGTGGAGTCCAGGGCGTCAGTTCCCTGGCTATGTCTGTCTTCCCTCAAACCATGCACTGGGCAGGGCAGTGGGGACGGAAACCCAATGTCATGGGTAGCAGTCCTGGGGAGGAGCCGAGGTGACGTCCAAGTTTCAGCTAGGGCGGTGAGGCAGCGGTAGCCCTGCTCTTAGTCCTTATGTATGGTAGCTTTATAAGAATTGGGGCAAGGATCCCCCTTCTTCAAACACTTTGCCGCCATCTGCCAGAAAATTGTTTAATAACTGTATAATCTGCGGGCACTACTATGTGAGTGTCACACTCAAGTGTGCAGTGATCAACATGCGCTACCACATACAGCTGTCCTAGTAGACACATGGCCAAGCGAGCGATGAGAAGACAGGTCGGAGGCCTGGACCTCAGGCAGGTAGAAAAAGCAGATAAAAATCTAATAAACAGAGGTAACAACTTGACAAAGCAAAGAGCAACCAAAGCAGAGTATTTACTAGACCTCCCTGCCTTTTTGGCATGAGAAATATAAATAAAATGAGAAGTGGAATTAGTTACTAAATGAGATCCAAAAGAAAGAGAGAAAAAAATGGCTGCTCAGACAAGGCCAATAAAGTAAATGCAAAAACTCAAGCCAGAAAGCACCGATCGACAGAGATGGCCAAAGGTACAGAAAACCAGTTTAGGTCATAGAGCTTCCAAAGCAGATGATTTTTTTAAAAAAATTCTATATAGCCAGGCGTGGTGGCACACTCCTATAATCCTAGTACTTGGGAGCTGAGACAGGAGGATCGCAGGTTCGCAGCCAGCCAGCTTTCTTGCATTCAGTAGTGCACAAGACTTTACTGAAGGCCTTCTCTGCACAGGTCCAGGCTGGGGATACAGTGCTTCTCGGAAGGGACAGAGCAGCAGGGGACATTGCAGAGGGAGGTGAGGCCCAGGGAGGAGGTTGGCCAGGGAAGGACAGGCGGGGGCTCATTCCATCCCTGTCCACACTGAAGCACAAACCTGTGGAGGATGGCATGGCCCTTGTTTAACAGAAGTGAGAACTTTTCAAGAAGAGGCGAGATACACAACATGAAATCTTGAGGCGGGGTGTCTAGCGCAGGGAGCCAGCCCGCCTGGAGGCAAAAATGCTCAGACAGGCTTCATAGAGGGTCCCAGCTGCTACAGGGCTGGATGCACGGATGGGGCAGAGCGTGCGCAAGAGGGGTTTGCCCGGGTCAGGAAGATGACGGGAGGCAGAGGTGGGAAGTGCATCTCCTGAGCCTCTCCCAGCCCCCACCCCATGCTGCCCCAGGGATTTTATTTCAGCCAAGACTAGAAACACAGGGAGCAGCAGGATGCAGGGAAGACACATCTGGATGGCGACCCTGGCCCCTGGCCCCTGGGCACAGGTCAGAAACAGAGGGAGAGACATTTATACACAGACTAGGAGTCTCATCCTTTTTTTTTTTTTTTTGGTAGTGCTGGGAACTGAACCCAGGGCTTTGTGCATGCTAGGCAAGCGCTCTACCACGGAGCCACACCACCAACCCAAGCTGGTTCCTAGGAGCACCTCTTGGGCTGCAGCCTGCGTCACCCACGGCTTCGCAGTCCTATCAGTGATTTTATTAAGTTCCAGAGCGTATAAGCTGCCTGTCTCAGCCTGCCCTCCTACTGTCCCTGGGAGGCAGGCACCCTCTTCCCATGACACAGATGAGCAATTGGGCCTACAGAGACGGGCCTCTCCTCCCAGGTCACTCTAGTACCGGGTCAGGCAGGAGTCAGGGTGGGTGTCAGGCGGGCTCTCCTTCCATTCCCCCTAGGACAGGTGCAATGGCAGTGGGGGCAGGGCTCGGGGCCTATGCCGGGCATCCTGGACGCTTGGTCTTGCTGGTTTGGAGAGGCCGGCTTTGAGCCCTGCGTGGCCAGTGCTGAGCCCAGACCCAACCTGCCCAGTGCAGCAGGGCTGCGGAGGAGGGCCACAGTGCCAGGCTGCAGTTTTGCGCTTGGCTAACTCATGGCTTCTGAGCAATGAAGCAGAGAGAGGAGACACAGAGAGACTGCACTGTCCACCCGGGTGGCCCTGCCACTGTGCGCAGGAGACGGCTACAGAGCCACCCCAGGACACACCAGCCATCAGAGGGCAGGTAGGATCTGCACAGTGCAGTTCCAGAATGTAGAACGGGTAGTGTCAGGCCATCTAGATGTCCCTCTTCATGCCCCACAAGTCCTAAGAATCCCAGGTTAGTTATCAGGGGCTACCCAGGCTGCAGGAACTCGGGTTCTGGGAATACTTGACTCAGGGAAGTGTCTTGTTGCAAAGAGGAATGAACAAAATGGGGAAACTGAGCCCCAAAAAGGCTAACATCCTGCCTGTGGGCATGTACCAAGACTGAAGTCACAGGGATTTGGAATGTTAGGGCAGAGGGCCAAGCGATCCCAATGTCCCCATCTTAGAGATAGGTAAACTGAGGCCTAGGGATAGGAACAGGCCTGCCAAAGGTCATTCTTAATGAATAAGAATCCCGGGACAGTCATCCTGGATTGATCCCGCTGAGCCAAGATGGAGCTGCCTTCTTTGACCCCAACCTCAAGTTCAGGAAGTTGCAACACTTCCTTGTTTCCATAGTAACCAGCTACTGCTCCAGAAATACACTGAAATGTTTTTGTTCCCTCCTCTGTCCCGGCTCTGGGCCAGGCTGTGAGGACACAGAGCGGAAAGAGGGGGTGTAAAAGGAGGCACAGTCCCAGCCCCAATCCAGGATGATCCCAGGCAATGGAGTGTAGGAGGGAGGGGAGTGGGAGAAATTTCAGTGAAGAAATTCCCAAGGTCTGAGAGCATCAGGGAGAGAGTTCGGAGGTGGCAGCTTTTGAGTTGGGTTCTCAGGGATGAGTAGGAGTTCACCAGATTGAGCTGTGGGACTTGAGGGACTGGCATATGCAGAGGCCCCCAGCTGGAAGGTGACGGGCATGTTAGAAAACTATGGTTCAAGCCGGGCGTGGTGGCGCACACTTGTAATCTCAGTACTTGGGAGGCTGAGACAGGAGTATCTGGGTTCACAGACAGCCTCAGCTACTTAGTGAGGCCCTCCGCAACTTAGTGAGACCCTGTTTCAAAATAAAAGAATAAAATAGGGCTGGGGGCATAGCTCGGAGTTAGAATGCCCCTGGGTTCCAACCCAAGTACCACACACACAAAAAAAAGAAAGAAAGAAAGCCGGGCATGATGGCGCACGCTTGTAATCCCAGTACTCTGGGAGGCGGAGACCGGAGGATCCGGGTTCACAGCCAGCCTCAGCTCTTTCTCTCTCTCTCTGTCTCTCTCTCTCTCTCCCTCTCTACTTAGAGAGGCCCTCCGCAACTTCGTGAGACCCGGTTTCAAAATAAAGTATAAAAAATAGGGCCGGGGGCGTAGTGCGGAGGTAGAACGCCCCTGCGTTCAATCCCCGGTACCGCAAAAAAAAAAAAAGAAATAAAAAAAGAAAGAAAGAAACTATGGTTCATATAGTAGAGGATATGAAAGCATGAGGACAAAAGGAAGAAAATTAGCTGAAGAGGAGGATGGAGAACAAATGCACAGGGTCAAAATTGCAAGTGTAGCCCAGGGTACTAGAATACAGAGTCGTGATAGCACAAGTATAAAAGGAAAGAGGCTCAGACCCCACGACTCAGAGACCTGGGAGCGTTCCCCAGCCCCCGCCCTCTTGGCCAGCTTCCTTCTGAGGTGAAAGGCATTCACAACAGGCCTCTAGGCTTAGGCTCAGTCAACCTTCAAAACACACCCAGATCTGACCTTTCTTGGCATCTGCGATGACCACACTGGTCCAGGATACCTGCATCCTTTTCTGGGTTACTGTAAAAATCACCTAGCTGGACTGGAGTCTATTTCAATGGTAGAGCACTTGTGCAGCCTACACGAGGCCCTGGGTTTGATCCCAGGGAAAAAGAAGCCGCCTAGCTGGGCTCTGTTGGCACACTTTCCCCCTACAACCTATTCCCAGTTCACCAGCCAGAGCCAACTTCTTGGAGGGCACATCGGATAGCCTCAGTCCTCTACTTAGAATCCTCCAGTGGCTTCCCAATCCATGAACGTGGAGTTGGTAAACTTTCCTGTGCTCAGTAAGGCCTGCTGTGCACTGGTCCCTGGTCATCTGCTGACTTCCACTTCTATCTCCCTCTGTCTTTCACTCCATCCAGTCACCCTGGCTTCCCTGCCTTTCCTCGAGTATGCTGCACATGCACCTGCACAGGGCCTTTGCACGTGTTGCTCCGTCTGTAGAGCTTTTCTCCCAAATATTCACAGGGCTTGCTTCCCTACCTCTCGGCCCAAATGCACCCTCTTCAGAGAAGCCTTCCCTGAATACCTCATCTAAAGAAGCCCCACATCCCACCATCTTCCTAGATCGCCTTGTCCTGACTTATTTCTCTATAAAGCACTTATCCCTCATGACATCACTAAGCTATTGACTCACCGATGGTCTGTCTCATTTACCTGAACGTAAGCAGAGCTCTGTCCGGTTCACCGCTGAATCCCCTCGACAAGCCTGATGAGTGAATAAGTAAATCCCTCTTCCCTGGGGAGCTGGCAGAAGGATCTGGGAGGCACAGAAGGATCCCGGGCACTGCTCTCCCCAGGCACAGAGCGCTGGGGACTCGACACCTGCTAGGAAACCTTGTTCTCAGGCTGGCATGAGAACCTGCCACTGGAACCATATGCCCTCCCCGTGCCCGCCCGTGCGTGGGGTCTGGCCGGAGGGCTGGAGGCCCCAGGAGGAGCAGAGCAGTGGTGCTCCACCCGTGGTCCCTCGTTTCTGTGCACCTGGCCCTGGGCGGGCCAAGGACAACCTTGGGGAGGAGCGGGTGGAAGCGGAGGGAAGCCAGGCCTGGCTCGGCGGGCAGACTTAGTATCTTGCCTACTCTGCAACTAGATTCCTCCACTCTCTGGGCCTCAATTCCCTGATCCAGAAAATGGGGATGAGAAAGGAATGAGATGAATTGGTTGCCCAACTCCCTCCTGCTCCAACGGTCTGGGCATCTTCAGGTTTCAGGGAGCTGGGAGGCCACATGAGGTTAGAACTACAGCCACAGCTTCATGGTCTAGGCCAGGGCAACAGCTCGGGGCCGGACAACTGAGCGAGGGGTCTCTGGTGGGCTCTGGGGACCTTGTTCCTACTGAAGGGGGCAGCTGGCAAGATTACAGGCAGCCTGGATGAGCCAGGAGATGAGGGAAGTGCCCTGCATGGAAGAGCCACAGGCTGGAGGGGCCAGCCGCCCCACAGGGACGCGGTGACCGCCTGCCTGCCTGCCTGCCCCGGGCCCCGGGGTGAGAGGAGAATGGTAAGTCCCAGGCAGGTGGCGCCCTTGCCAAACTCCAGCAAAGGGTGTTGGTGGGGCACAGCGCGGGGCCGGTGGTGGAGAGCCTGGGTTTCACTCTGTCTCTGCTAGAGACTTGTTCCCTCTCAGACTCAGCAGCTAAATGAGTGGGAGGCCCGGATGGTCTCCACCACCTCTGCACTGACAACATCATCCCTGTACACCGCAATAAGACAACAGTGGCAGCACACAGCGTGTGACAGTGCACAGCAGGTAGGGCCCTCTGACTCTTGCCACAGCCCGAGTGAGACTCTAGCATGAAGCAGTGCCGGGAACTCTGACTCCAAATCCAGTGCTCCCTGCAGAGGGCCCAAGTTTCTGCAGCACATACAGGCAAGATGTGCCTGGATGGAGGGGCAAGGGGGGGCAGACGAGAAGCATCACTCACACACCCCCAGCCACCTCCTAGCAAGGGATGCCAGTCCAGTGGCAGATGAGCATGCTGGGAGGGGCCAGGAAGACAGCCACCCTTCCCCAGCTACCCCACACCCTGACCCTGCTGATCAGCAGACACCAGGCTACTTCTTCCCCTGGGGCCCCGGTGACCCACTGCTGGGCCCTCCCCAGCTTACTTCCATGTCTCATGACCCGAGCTAGGTTATTTCCCAGTCAGTTTTGACATCTCCAAGCTGCCCAGACTCATACCATAGGCAGATAAAATAAGGTGGTCCTGGGGATATATGAAAGCCACCTCCTCCAGGAATCCCACCCTGCCTACCCCAACCTTGGACTAGCTTGAAGAGGAGAAGCCTGTGAGGATATAAGCCCTGCTGCACAGTAGAGAACCAAATTCACAATATTCTGCATGGTCCTGGAATGAGAACCAGGACACAGGTGTCCTTCTGGGCTACAGACCATGTGGAACTTCCCAGACAGAAGAAACTGCTGGGGGCAGGGGCAGCCCATCCCTGGGAGTGTGCAAGCCCACACACGAAGATGCTCTGTGGGAAGGATGCCCCCAGGGTATGAGTACGACCAGCATCAGATAAGGTGGCTGCTAAGGTCCCTCGTGGTCTCCGGAATCAAAGGTCCCAAGAATATCAGAAATAGAAGTATTTGGAGCCAGGCCTAGTGGCACATGCCTGTAATTCCAGGACTTGGGAGGCCGAGACAGGAAGATCGCAGGTTGGAGGCCAGTCTCAGCAACTTAGCAAGGCCCTCAGCAACTTAGACCCTGTTTCAAAATAAAAAATAAACTACGGCCAGGGATGTAGCTCAGAGGTGGGGTCTAATCCCAGTACCACAAAAAATAAAATAAAAAAGAAGTATGTGGAGCCTTTAGGTGGGGTGGATCATGCTGCCCAGGCACTTCTGGAGAGCTAGCTAAGAGAGAAGTCATCCACGGCAAAAAGCTCTGAGAACGCAGGGGCCTGTGAGGACTGCAGCCCCGGAGCGGGGCCCTCATGGGCCCAAAGGGAGCGGTTCTGCAGAGGAAGCACCGGCGCCAGCCCACCAGGCTGGGTGGGAGGATTCAGAAGGCCACGCTTTGTGCACAAGACAAATAGATGCAGAACACACGGCTTCATGGCCGCATCACCAAACATGAAAGAAGAAACACCCCAGAGGTCTCTGCTCTTCACCCAGGATCTGAGCTCAAGCGGGCCATGCAATCCAGCAGGGGAGCTGACAGCCCAGGAGTGCCCGCAGTCACACCCTGCAGCCACGAAGCCCACTTCTCAGAACCCAGGAGCAGGAGATGTGAGGACGGAGGGGCGGCACACTCATCCCAGCTCTCCCCAAGGCTCCAGGCTGCCGCGCCCCACTTCAGGACACCCCAGCTGAGGGCTTCTAACTAGTCTTAGCCACAAGGCCTTCTGAAAATGAGGGTGCTCCTCTCTATGTGTGTTTGAGGGGCCTCCAGCCTTGGGAGAAAACACTAACTCAGGCAGGATAAACAGGCAGTGCAGCCTGCAGGGCTGAGACTGGCCTCCTGACCCAGGGGTCAGCCCTAAACCAGCCCACCCAGCCTTTCTAGAAGAGGCAGTGGGTGGGAACTTCTTCCCTCTACCCTAATCCTCAGCTCCTTCTGGGGACCTTGAACCCCAACACTGGCACCACTCATCAAGGACGAGATGGGACAGTTTCATGGTGAGGTCAACCGGCACAGGAGGCCATGCTTGCCTCCACTCGCCCTCCACCCCCAGGGATACCTCTGTCAGGTCTTGATCCCAGGGGACTTCCACTGTTAGTGACCTTGGTTGAGTCCCTTTCCCTTCCTTGGCCTCAGGTTCCTCACCAGTAAAGTGCCAAGCAGGGGTTGTAAAAACAAGTGTCTTTATGGCGAGAGAGGTCGCACAACGGGTCTGTGGGCAGGAGGAGGTCAGTCGCAACAGAGCAGTGGCATTCACACAGGGCTGGGGACTTTGACCCTTGGATTAGGGCCAGAGTCTTGACACTGCTTCCAGGTGTCCAGGATTTAAGGATCTGAAGAAAGCGGTAGACTATCTCCAGAAAAATGCATACTTGCAAAACGATGTGTCCACAGGTGCAGGGCCACATTTCCAGCAGGCAGGGACAAAGCCCTTCCAGCTCTGACAGCCGGTGAGTCCCTGAGGCCCGTCTCTAGGAACATAGTGGAGTTGCCACCCCTTGCCTAACTGGCCTTGCTTTTGGGACTGCCCAACCACAAGCAGATTTGTGGTCTGGGAACAAAAAATGAAAAGAAAGCCAGCAAAAGTAGCAGAGATCTGCAGGCTGGAGGGTGGGTAGAAGTCAGGCAGAACTGCCAAGAAAGCAGGCTTTAGGAAGGATGTCCATGCAGGTGGACATGACCCTGAGCTCCCCAGCGTGAGAGAGCCCCTGGGAGAGGGTTCTGCAGTAGGTAAACCATCACAGGACTCAAGCAAGGATGCTGGAACATTTAGCCTTGATTTCCCAAAATGTTCCACAGTATCACCAGTAGCTATTTTGCATAAGAAAGGGGTAGGGGTAAATCCAGTTGACAGTGTCCATGGAGAGGGGGGTTAGCTCTGCTACCCTGAGAACCCACTTTGGGAAACCAAGATGTGGTCTGAGTTCACAATTGTCAGATAAGGAAACTGAGGCATAGAGGGGTCAGTGACTAGCCAGCCAGTCCCTTCACAGAAATCCTGCACAGTGTCAGCAGGCAACAAGGCCAGGGCAGGCCCAAGGGAAGTTACATCATGACCTGCCTCAGTTTACCAGAGGGCCAAAGGAGGTCTCAGGCAGGAACCCAGGTGAAATCTCCACCTTTTTTTTTTTTGTGGTACCGGGGATTGAACCCAGGGGCGTTCTACCTCCGCGCTACACCCCCGGCCCTATTTTTTATACTTTATTTTGAAACCAGGTCTCACAAAGTTGCGGAGGGCCTCACTAAGTAGAGAGAGAGAGAGAGAGAGAGAGAGAGAGAGAGACAGGGAGACAGAGAGAGAGAGAGAGAGAGAGAGAGAGAGAGAGCTGAGGCTGGCCGCGAACCTGGATCCTCCGGTCTCCACCTCCCAAAGTACTGGGATTACAAGCGTGTGCCACCACGCCCGGCAAATCTCTACCTTTTGAACACCCCTCCTAGGGGAACAGGCTTCCCTGGCAGGTTGAATTAATAACTTGTGTTACTACTGGGGGCTTCTCCGAGATGGCGGCGGGCCCTTCCTGCTACAAAGGAGGGACTGTGCGTAGTGGTCAGAAAGCTCTGGTTGGTCCTGAGGCAACTTGACCTGGAGCTATCAGTAAATCCCAGGTAAGGCAATGGGGGCGGCCGCCATGACAGTGCCTGCGGCTACTTTTCTTGAGCACTTCCTAGGTGCCGGGCACCGCGCTGGCTCCATCTTCTCAACTGGGGAAGGCAGTATGTAGTTCTTGGTATAGTATTCTCTTTTACAGATGTGGAAGTTGAGAATAGAGAAGTGAAACCTAACTTGCCCCAAATCCTAGAGCTCACAAGGGTGGGGCTGAGAGCTGACCCCAGGCAGTGTGGGAAGAGCCGGAATCAAAAGCGTGGCCCAAGGAATGAAGGCTGCTACTGTCACGCTGACGGCAGGTCCTCCACACCTTCCCACCTAGTCCCCATGACCAGAGGAGCCACCTGTTGCTGAAGTCGTTTTGCTGTTCCACCGGCAGCCAGTCCCTGCACCTCTCTGGGCTTGGTGCTTCCCCCCCTGCCAATGGGAAGGGCGGCCAGACACCCTCAAGGAACTCTTCCCACTTGCAAATGCTGGAGGAAATGGCAGGACTCTTCCCTAGATGTCTCTGGGCCCTGTTCGTCCTCCCGCCAGGCTGCAGGCTGCTGGGAGCTGTGTGCTGAGCTTCCCAGCTGCAGTCAAGGTCCACAGGGTGGGGGTTGAGCAGAGTCCCTGGGGACAGGGCAAGGTCCAGGACTGGCATTTCCTCCCTCCTCGGAGCCCAGCTCGCTCTTCCTGCGCTGTCACCTGGCCTGAAACAGGTGACTCCCCGGGCTAAGCAAGACAGCTCCACCCTGCTTCTCCATCCACAGAGGAGAGCAGCAGAGCAAGCCAGTGGGCCATTAGCCCTGGAAAAGACAGTCAGCTCCTGGAGGCTGGGGCAGGTGAGGAAGACACACATCCTCCCACGTGCCTAAGCTGTGGCAAACGAGAAACCTTGTCCCCTCCCAGAGGGATTCTGTGGGACTTCGCTCACGTCTGCAACCTTTAGAGACACCTGCTGCTACACTGGAGCTCTAATGACACCCAGGAGGGCTCCATCCTCCCCTAGCTGCTGGGGAACTGGGGTACCACTAAAAACATCCCATCCTGTATCCTTACCCTGGAGCTCAGAGGCAGGCCTCGCCCTCCCCAGGTTCATCTGGGCTGTGGAGTCTGGGCACGAAGAGCATTTATTTATGCACTAGGAAGAGTATCGAGGGGGGCTGGGCCTGGCCAACAGTAGATGCTCAATAAATGTTTAATGAACTAATGGGCTGGGAGAGACCAGGTTCCAGGCCCGGCTCTGTCACTCATTTGTTGCTGATCTTGGGTGAAGCTGGTTTTTGCTTTCCAAGCTTTAGTTTTTGGGGCAAGAAAAAGAAAGTTCAGAGCAGGTACCCTAATTGGTGGGTCCCCTAATTCTACATGCTGTGGAATTCAGAGCCCAGAGCCAGGGAGGTTAAGTGGAAGGATGCTT
>PVJS01057313.1:0-12088 GCA_004027185.1 Glis glis | reverse complement strand
AAAAAAAAAAAAAAAAAAAAAAAAAAAAAAAAATTAGAATCCCATGTGAAATTATTTAAGTGTATCTATTTTAACTATATTTATTAATTATATTTTAGTTTTTATGAGAAAAGAGGGGTGAGTTTTGCAACTATATGCTTGAGAATGGAACACAAATTATTGTGTAATTCTTTAGAAAAATATAATAATGAAACAAGGCCAAAACAAGTTGGCCTCATTTTGGTTTTTGATTATATAAGAAAGAAACTTGTAAGTAGAATATAAAATATGAAGCCGGGCATGGTGGCGCACGCTTGTAATCCCAGTACTTTGGGAGGCGGAGGCCGGAGGATCCGGGTTCGCGGCCAGCCTCAGCGCGCATGCGCGCCCGCACGATCGATCGATCGATAGATCGATCGATCTCTCTCCTCTCTCTTTGTCTCTCTCTGTCTCTGTCTCTGTCTCTCTCTCTCTCTCTCTGTCTCTCTCTCTCTACCTAGTGAGGCCCTCCGCAATTTCGTGAGACCCAGTTTCAAAAATAAAGCATAAAAAAATAGGGCCGGGGGCGTAGCGCGGAGGTAGAACATCCCTGCGTTCAATCCCCGGTACCGCAAAAAAAAAAAAAAAAGAATATAAAATATGAACTACCCATATTAAGTGATCTATAAATTTCCAATCATCAGTGTTTGGAACATCTCAGAATTTCCTTTGAGCACACACTCATTAGGTAAGTAGATGGGAACACTGAATCCTCCTGTGAGTTAAAGCCATGATTATTCTTAAACTGAGTCATAAGAGGATCAGCATTCCCAATAATATTGTTAGAGATTGTTTATGATATTTACAAAATCACCTAATGACACATTTTCCAAAATGTATTCATGACATTAATCAACACATGACTCTGTGTGTGTGTGTGTGTGTGTGTATTATTGTCACTTTATTTACTATGAACTCTTTTCAGAATTGAGGCAACTTTTTTATTCATCTCTGAATCTCTGCCCATTTATTAACATGGTTCCTGACCCATGGATAATTCTAAATTGTTACTGTTGGAAAATAACTACATTTGGAAACCACTAATCCCTTTTCCATCTTTACAATGTTGTCATCTCGAGAAGGCTAGGTAAATGGAACAATACACTGTCTAACCCTTGGAGATTGTTTTTCCCTCCACCTAATATAACGCTTTTGACATCCATCCAAATTGTTGAGTGTATCCATAGTTCATCCCTCCTTACCATGAGTACCATTTCGTGGTATGAATATAACATAGCTGCTTTAACCATTCACATGTCGAAGGGCATTTTGGTGGTTTTCAGTTTGGGGTATTACAAATAAATCTGTTAAGAACATTTGTGTACAGGATTTTGTGTGGGGTAGTTCTCAGCATGGTTGCTAGGATGTATGGTAAGTATAGGATTAGTCTTTTTAAGAAACTGGAAAAATATTTTGCATAGAAAGTAAATTATTTACATTTACATCCCCACCAATAGTGTATTAAATTTCTCTGTGCTCTCTCCAGCATGTGCAAATTATTATTTTTATTTTCTGTAATATGTGTATATATGCTAATATAAAACATTCTTTTTTGAAATAATCGTGCAGAGGTCAATATATATTTATACATAATGTATATATTCCATTTTGAAATCTTTTTACTTAATATTTCATTGCATGTTCTGATAGCTCTATATATTCTAGTTTTTAATATCTCATTTTTTAAAATCTAGAAGGCCTACAACATAACCATTTTGTTGTTGCTCTTACACAGTTTATGCTTTTAATATTTGAAGGAAACAATCACATCTTTGAATTGTTTTCTCTACAGATAATAACACATACATTGAACAACTCCCGAGACAACTTTATATTCTTCAATTCTATCTTTAAATATTCCTCATTTATTTAGCAAACTTTCATATAATACTAACTCATTTAGTTCTCAAAGCAAATCTAGCAAGTATGAACTATCATCATCCCACTACAGAAACTGAGGCAGAGAGAAGTAACTGGTTTATGATTAAATAATTATTTAGTGGCAGACAACAGAATTCAAAGTCAAGTTGTGTGGTCTTAGATGTTGTTTTCTGTAGCACTGGCCATAGCATACCAGAAATATATGGAAGGAAGAAAGAAGCAAAGAAAGAAGAATTTGGTGTTTTTACCATGCCTCTTTCTGGAATTTTATTTTGTCTTGTTTTTTACCTTCTTTGAGTAAAAAAAAAATATAAGCCTTGCAAATTTAGGTTATACCTTTTTGCTTTATTTCAGATAAAAAGGAAATCATAAACTTCTCTATAATCTATACATGAAGACTTAAAAATCAACGATAAAAGACAAAATGGCATGTATAACTAACAGGATTTTTTACCAAGTGATTTCTTATTTTTTTCTCATTTCTGACAGTATTTGGAGCTCATATTTCACAAAATGTTGACGGAATCCTGGCCTACCATTTAATAAAATGTCAAAATCTATTAGTCACACATAAGAAGGACACATTATTACATTGTGGTGTGTCAGGAATTTTAGTCCCTGTTTGAGGATTTCCAAAAGATTATGATGATAGCATATTGGCAGTCTCATTAGTTATAATGATATTATATGATTTTACAGATATTAAATATAAAATAAAATGCATAAGTAAAAGTGAAGCTTTTCCAGACTGTGTACAGACTGAATAGTGCAAACTCAAATCAGAGAAGCTTTACAGGATCTGTTCCAGTTGGTAAAAATACCATTTGAAACCCCGTCTTACTGCTATCTTTTTTCACATTTTCAGGTAATGTTTATGAAGTATTTCTATTTTTATTTAAAAACACTCTGGCAAGAGTTCACCTTTTTACCAGTTATTATACTACTTGGATACTCTCAGGAACAATTTTTCCCATTTTATACTATTTTGCCATAAAAAACCTAAATGGCAGAAAGACTCTCTTCTGGAAAGAAAAAGAAATTTATCTTCCAGATATTTTTAGGCTTTTGAGGAAATAAAGAGAGCTTACTGGTATATTTGATAGTATAATTTTAATTTTTAATAAAATTAAAATCCCAGTACTTGGGAGGCTGAGACTGGAGGATCTGGGTTCGCAGCCAGTCTCAGCTACTTAGTGAGGCCCTCTGAAACTTAGTGAGACCCTGTTTCAAAAATAAAGAATAAAAAATAGGATTAGGGGTGTAGCTTGGAGGTAAATGCCCCTGAGTTCAATCCCGAGTACTGCAAAAAAAAACAAAAACAAAAAAAACCAAAGAGGAATATTTATTAACACAACTTAATTGGTGTGTGGCACTATCTCCTGATTTGTTTAACTCTGTTAAAATTAGAGAGTTCCATGAAAGATACATGTGCTTTGGGTTTTCTTTAGCAGGATTTTCAAGAATAATTATAAGGATTGAAGTATCTAAAACATTCAAGTTATCAGAGCATGATAAAAAAGAAAAAAAGTATTTGCAGAAGAGTCATTGTTATTGAAACATAAGTATCTACAAATTATGTAATTTTTTATATTTTATTATTTCAAATATTACTTTTCTATTCATAACAAAAATTTCAATGACTAAGATCTTTTGTATATTTATCTATGTCATATTTTCCTTGAGTATACGCTCTCATTCTTTTGTTCTTTGATTCTCAGTGTTTGTCCCTGCAGATTTTATTGTACTTGGCACATGGCCATTTCTGTGATATACATAACAATTTTGCTTTTATCAAGTGTCTGTGTGAGATGTGGTCATCACTTATTCTTTTGAAAAAATCCTATTGAATACATTGTCTGGTATAATATTACATTATGTTTACCTAAGCACTCACATGATAGCACTACTCTTCCAATTAACTGCCAGGAAGTCATTTATCTTTCAGATCAAAGACATTTCTTTTTATCAGATCATGAAATCAATACAGCCTTATCACCTGATTCCTTTTTTTGCTTTAGCTGTCAAGATACTCACAGAAAATTTAATGGCCCTCTGCACTCTTATGTCTGGGAATTATTTTCCAAATCATTAGTTGCTGTTACTGTATGTAAATGCCTTTGCTGTAATCTTGAATGGTCCAACTTTCTCTACTTACACTTCCCCTATTTTTAAGTCTCTTCTTTGTTTGTGCTATATTTTTTCTGCATTTCTTTCACATATTTACTGTAGTGTCATCAAATATATTCTAATTGTGCTGACCTTGTTCAAATCTTCACATGGTGATCTCATGGGGATACCTCAGTGGATCTAAACTCAAGCTTTCCTTCCACTGAAAAATTGTTTCCATTATTTTATTTCTTCTTAAATTTAAAGGTGTCATCACCATTCAGGTTGTTCCTTCAAACTAGAAACTTAGTAGTTATCTTTGATTTTTTTTTTTGCTGTTACTATTCTATATTAAAGACAATTTTTAGTCTGGGGATTGGTTTGCACATTAGTTATTCCAATAACCTGTTAACTAACTTAACTCATTTAATCTCAACTTCCACTATATTCACTTTCCAGAAAGTCATTGAAATTATGTTTGTAAACAGAGAAATAATCATACCAATTTTACTTAAATATTTTAAATGGTTCCCCAACATCTCCGTAACATCTCCATAACTTTCAGACACCTCACACATTTTTACCACCCTGCATTTAACGTCATTCTTTCTTCACTCCTTCCTACAACTTTTCCATTCTCATGCCATGCATTTTCATGCAAATACTTTTCTCATTGACTAACAAAGGGCTGTCCACTGGTCAAGTCCAAACTAAAAGAAAAAAACATAAAAATAATTACAATGATTATAAAAATATTCAATAGTTAGTCAATATTTACTACATATCAGGACTAGTTCTAAGCCCCTTACATGTAAAATTTTATTTAATATTTACAGAAACCATATCAGATGAACCATACTGTTAATAAAAGGCAGAATTCTACTTAAAATCCAGATCTCTCTTTTTTAAACATCTTTGAATTTTTTAAAACCTTGCTTAGGCCTTAATTCCCTTACTTGCAAAATGAGGTCAATTATTATATCTATTTTATAGGGTATCTATGAAGAGTTCAAGAATTATATAAGTGAAGATTTTAGGACAAAAGGCAGAACATAGAAACACATGTACACATACACACACATTTGAAATTATTGATATTCATTTCTATGCCCACTCAAATACCACTCTTCCATGGCATCAGCTTTGATTGCCTTAGAATAAGTTTTTTGGTTCTTCTCTAATCCTTAAATTCTAATAATATTGAATATTCTAATAATATTCAAGCACATTTTATGTAGTATTGTATTAGTTATAATCATCTCTGAGTTTCTCCAAAGTTGGTAGTTATATTTTATTTTTAAGATATGTTTATTTTAAAATATTTCATAGGTTTCCAGTGTCATAGAATTTGTGCTTATTAAATGCATTTAGGTGTAATTCTTAATAATTTATTTTTCAGTATTTTAAGGAAGTGGAATGAAGGGCAAAAATAACAGAAGTGTCTCTTTTTACTGAGTGTTCATCCCAAGGAATCAGTATATTTCTAGGGTCACTCAGGGTCACTCACTCCCTCTTTTCATCAGCCAGAATCTTAAGTAACTGGCCCCTGCTTGGTAGTCATTTATGATTTCCTGCTCTGTCAAGTGTGGCTCTGAATTCCTACCAGACCTGGCTTTATGCAACAGAGCCTTCTTTCACCAATGCACACTTTCCACCCTTTCTGCAACTCCAGAAAGGAATGGGCTGGCTCTTCCAGCTCCAAGATTTCTATTGTGTGTCTGAGAAATGATCTTTAACAATGCAGGGTTCTAAGGTTTCCCAAGGACAAGATAGAACATGAGTAGCACTTGTGACTATCATATTAAAAAATCTTACATTTTATCTTTCTGACTGAGATGACAGAAAAAAATTATGAGTTGGATCTTTGAAAGAACCTAGGCTTCAGTGATCAGATGTAATAGAAAGGATGGATATGAGCATTTATTGTTCAAACTAATGGAGAAAGTAGAGAAAACATATAAAGACATAAAAGAGAATGCAGAATAAATATAATTAAGTAAAATGAAACTGCACAATTTCTATTAGCAAGTTTATAAGTCCCTGGATATCTGGGGGTTTTCTATAAATGGTAATTTAATGAAACTGTTTGTTTGGGAAAATACATGTGATCTAAGTCAACGTGTGAATAATGAGATGTACAAGAGAAAATAAAGACCATTTTATAACATTTTACACGAAGGCAGAGAAGAATGTATTCCTTACTATGTATTCATTAACAAAATAATAAATTATCTATACATTCTTATTAAGAAATCATCTTTAATCCTTCATCCTGTAAGTCTTATCCATAGAAATGTAAATGAATAAAAAAAGTGTGCATTCAGAAACATGGGAAAATATATAATACATGCAAATAAATATTTGATATATGAAAATTAATATTATGCCACCTAAATTTGATATTAGTTTAAATATAATATTTAATTACCTGGGTTGATATTTTGTAAAATGCTTATTCATATTTAGATATATACAGTGAATCATGTTTTTTACCATTTCATATATTATATTTATTATATATTATAAATAAGGTGAGAGGAATGATGTATAAAAACTAAGCCACTGAGAATCAGGAATGAAAAGATAATAAAACAAGAATCAGGCTGAGATAGTAATCTGCTTAATTCTTTATTGTGGTTTGGATTTAGGAGCAGATTGGCTCAGAGAGCATCTTTAAAGGAGGTGTGAAAAACTTTACAACTGGCACACCTTTTCATAGATGCTATAAATCAGTGGAAGATGGGTCTGATTCAACACATTTAGGCAAAGAAAGAAATTGGAAACCTTTATAACTCTATTTCACCATTTATCTTTCAAAATCTAGAAAGTAGGTATCCTAGCTTTTTTTTTTCCCTTTCCTCAAAAAGGATGTTGAATTGGTTTCCTCTTCAATTGATGACATTGGGTGTTAGTTAAAGCAATTCAAAATCTGATTTATAGAAGCTCTTCATAGGCTCAGAGAACCAACATTAAGTGCCAGTTCATTTCACAAAGTTTTCTTTAAAAGTTGCCACCTAGTGACAAGGGAACAGAAAAAAATAGAATTTGTTTTTAATTTAGAAAAACTGTCATATACTTTCAAAAACCATGATTTGATAGAATAAATATCAAATGTTCATAGGAAAGGAAACAGAGAATGATTTATTCATGTATCTACCCACCTAACTGCCTATTTCCTATAAACCTAAGCATATAATGTTCCTCAAAATAGAAAAGATATAAAAATAGATGAAGAAAGGAGGTTGATATAAAATATAACCCATGTTAAAGTTAGCTTCTATGTAGCTAGTCTGGCTTAGGGGTCAACTAAAAAACATCAAGCATTTCTAAAACAATACAAAAAATTTCTGCAATATGCAATCAATTTAAATCTTCATTTAAGAATCTGCCTAGAAATGCCAATGTAATAACTGTACAACACAAACAGAACTTATTTCCTTTTTTCTCATTTCTTTCTTGTAACACCTCGTATTTATAATAAATACTCCAAAGTTTTTAATGCCAACCCAAAGTTTCCAAAATTTTCTTCATGAGCTAACTCTGTGCTGGGATTTTCTTGTCTTTCCTTCTTTCTCTCTGATTTAAAAGATCTCTTCCATCAGTAACTCCCTGCTGCAGTGAAGCTCAAGGTGGCCAATGCCTCTCACTCCCGGTTAATGCAATTACCATGATTATATACTACAAAGACCCAGCAACTTGAACAGAAAAAGCTGGGTTTTCTTTAATGGGCAGAGGAACCATCTTTGTGAACATTCCTATATTAATATTTTCATATTCACATACTCAGAAACATATGCATACCCTTAAGATATTATCATTTAAGTTTGGCATGGTGGCACTAGCCAGTAATCCCAGTACTTGGGAGGGTGAGACAGTATGATCACAGGTTTGAGGTCAGCCTCAGCAATGACTTAGGTCTCTCAGCAACTTAACAATACCCTTTTCCAAAATAAAAAAATAGGCTGAGCATGGTGGTACATGCCTGTAATCTCAGTACTTGGGAGGCTGAGGTAGGAGGATGACAGGTTCAATACCAGCCTCAGCAATTTAGAGAGACTCACAGCAACCTAGTGAGACCCTCTTTCAAAACAAAATAAAAGAGGGCTGGGGGTGTACCTTGGGGATAGAATATCCCTGGGTTCAATCCCCAGTACCAAAAAATGAATAAATAAATAAAAATTAAAAATAAGACTGGGGTATAGCTTGGACGTAGAATGTCTGTGGGTTGAACCTCCAGTACCAAAATAATAAGAAAAAATAGATATTATCATTTAGCCAAATAATTGTTCAAGTATCATGTAGTGATTCATATAAATTTTAAAGATGGCCAAAAATAAATGTATCACTACCATTATCATTTTATTGAGCTACATTAGAGACTCATCCTTAAAGTTTATTGCACTAACATCTAGACTTCATTGTTAATTTGCAAAGTTGACCTTGTAAAAACTAACATTACTTGCTGTTGGGACATCATACTTAATACCTAATTATATAAGCATGGTACCAGCATATAAAATATATGTGCAAACCTTGTAGAACTTCAACAATAATGTAATGTACATGTATGTATATTTTCTTCCTTGTGTGAGAAGTTAATGAAACCTAGATTATTAGGTAATACTCTCATATCTCAAAGCAAAGAGCCAGACCACTTCTTCCAGATTTACACAGATGTAAAACAGAATGTGTTCTGCCAGTAAAAGCTCTTCACCTACCTCCTACCTTAGAGAGACTTGCTGATGTGCTAGATAGATATTCTGCATCTCCCACAAGATCAGAGGGGAGAGATTACTACCTACTTCTTCTAGCACATGAGGGTGTAAAAATAGATACTCAGAAGCTTAGCTTCAACTCTCTACTTGGGGGGGGGGCTGCGTAGAGCATCCTGACTCATGCTTGAAGAATGAGCAGATATGACTAGTGAGTTTGGTCAGCAGCACATGAAGTGAGTGCTTCCAGAACAGCCAGTAAGTGCAGAGTTTGTTGGCCAAAGGATGTGTGAGGCTCTCTAGGCCAGTTGTGGGCACCAGAGGAGGGAGTTGAAATGCATTGCCTTGATGATAAAAACATCTAACAGGCTTTTCTGAGAGTCTGGGTGATCTCAACAGAAACACCAGCATCAGGAACTGGGGCTAAGAGAGAAATCTTTAAGTCCTGGGGATTTTTAATGTGTTCTTTTAGAGATCTCAAGGAATAAGTATTTCCTAATAACCTACAGAAGCCCCTGTGAGAGAAAGAATAAGTGTGTGAAATAAACTTCCCACTGTGGACAGCACAGTTAGATTAAATTCATACTGAATGAGGTAAACCTTTGCTTTTATTTGCCTCTTTAGGTTCTCCCTAAATATTTAGGTTTTAAATATGTGGGGGCCTAAAACAGCATCTACAATGTTACAGAGGCAATGGAGTAAAACTGAGAGAAGAAAGCAGCCATATGCTACTTCCCCAGTGCACGTTTCTCAGCTGAATCTTTGGGAGGAGAAAAACAACTACATGAAATTTTGGAACTTTGGTATTAGGCTGGCTTGGAATTTTTTATATGTGCAAAATTATCCGAAATTGATTAAACCAGCAATAAAAATTGATTTTATTTCATAGTGAGAAAATTTAGTCCACAATGTAAATTTTGTGTGTGTGTGTGTGGTGTTGGGGATTGAACCCAGAATCATTCTCTGAGCTATATCTCCAGGCCTATTTTTATTCTATAGTTTGAAACAGGGTCTTACTAGTTGTACAGGGCCTAAGTAGCTGAGGCTGGCTGCAAACCTGCAATCCTCTTGTCTCAGCCTCCCAAGAACTAGGATTACAAGCGTGTGCCACCACGCCCAGCTTCACAATGTAAATTTAATGGAATATTAGTGAAAAATAATAAAATTACTTTCTGCTTCCATCCTTCTGTGTAATCCATTCAGTAAAGTGGTTAAGTGTAACTAAAAAATTAGAAAAAATAGGATAGAAATGTTACTTCTTATCTGTTCTAAGGAAGTAACAATAATATAAACATCTTATTATGTAATATGAATTTTAAAATAAAACTTTATGAAAAAGAGAGTGAAGGACATTAGATCAGAAAAGGCTAAAATTGGGTCTAAATCCCATTTCTAAAATAATGTGCTATTTTCTGTAGAATATGCCTGTTTGTCTAGTGTTTAAAAGTTTAATTATACTAATTAATGTTAGCTAATCAAATAATTTAGATGAGAAGTTCAATTCATTATATGCCATTTTATTTAAATGTTTCTATTGTGAGTAGAATTACATAATGAAAAACTCCAATAGTAAACAAAGTTTTATTTTTAATATTTATTCAATATTTTACATCGATAGAAATATATTGATAAATTGACATTTTTATTATGCTTGATGAATATTTTAAACTCCTCAAGGATTATAAATTCTGTTTTACACCAGGTACCAGACCACCGGCGTCCCTGCAGGCGCCAGCCCGGCAGCCCCTGAGCCACCTGGGCGGACCGTGCACCAGGTACCAGACTCCCAGCATCCCCGCGCGCCACTCTGGCAGCCTCTGTGCCACCTTGGCGGCCCCTGCGCCAGGTACCAGACCCCGGCCTTTCCGACCGTCACCTTGACATCCTCTGCGCCTGCCCCGGGCCTCGGATCCCCCCACACCATGTCAACTCGGCAGACTCTGCACCCGCCCCAGGCCTCCGCGCCACCCCAGCAGCCTCTGTGACACCTTGGCAGCCTCAGCATCACCTCAGCAGCCACTGCGCCCGCCCCAAGCCTTGGCCTCACCTCAGCAGCCTCTGCTCCAGGCCTTGGCGTAACCCTGACAGCCTCTGTGCCACCTCAGTGGCCCCTGCACCAGGAGCCTCTGTGCTACGCTTCAGAGCCTGGATACCCTCGGGCGCCACCACCCAAGACCTGCGCCACTCTGGGTTGTCACTGAGTCAGGACATACCCCGGTGCTGACACCTGAGATCTAGGAGCACACGTCCCCCCCGGGACCCACGCGCGATCCTCTGTGCCACGCCACAGAACCTGTGCACCCTTAGGCACCCCTACTCGATACCTGGAGCCCGCACCCCCCATGGGCCCGTTGTAATCCTCAGCATAGCGCATCAGAGCACGGGCACCCTCCGGCGACATTGCCCAAGTCCTGGAACACGTGTGCATCCCCAGGGGCCCGGGCGACCCCCAGCACCTGTGCCTCGGAAACAGGAAACCTTCCAGTACCATCATCCGTGCATCAGTACCCGCACCCAACACCGCGCCTCAAAGTGCTCCTCACGTGACAACACCTGAGCTCCGGACCCTGTGTACCCCTCCACACACAGTACCACGCCCCAGCCAACCGGACAAGAGGGATCCACAGCCTGCAGCATACTGACCCAATTGGGACTACAGGAGCCATCAAGAGTTCTCATACACAGAAAGGAAAAGGATGTGAAGGCAACAGAAACACAAAATGGAAAACACTGAAAATGCCAGAATGAAGAATAGTGAGGAAACAGGAAACATCCACAATGCATCAACAAGTGAGATCACTGACTCTGACCTCCAGGAAATGCAAGATGGAGAATTCTGAATTTTGATCCTCAGAATGATGAAAGGCCTCAAAACAAGCGTAGAGGAGATGAAGGAGGAAGTTGAGGATCTAAGGAAGAATCAGAAAGAAACTCTGAACGAAATGAAGGAATCAATAAACGAATTAAAGACTGCAATAGAAACCAACGCTAGTAGGCTCGACCACATGGAAAATAGGGTATCACTCCTGGAAGACAGTTCATTCAAAACTGAGAACACAGTCAGTGATAAACAGAAGATATTGCAACAACACACCCTGGCCATTCAAGAAATACAAGACAATGCAAGGCGTCCTAATCTAAGGATAAAAGGCCTTGAAGAAGATTTAGAAGTACAGACCAAGGGTATAAGAAACCTCTTCAAAGAAATAATTTCAGAGAATTTTCCGAACATAGAGAAAGATGTGGACATACACATACAGGAGACATATAGAACGCCGTTAAGACAGGACCAAAGAAGGACCTCCCCTCGCCACGTAATAATTAAAATGACTAACATAGAGGCCAAAGAAAGAATCCTAAAAGCAGTAAGA
>PVJS01057312.1:0-12084 GCA_004027185.1 Glis glis | reverse complement strand
TACCGCAAAAAAAAAAAAAAAATAGGGCTGGGGGGTGTAGACCGAAGGTAGAATACCCTAGGTTCAATCCCCAGTACCGCCAAAAAAAAAAAAAAAAAGATATTTAAGCCGGACATGATGGCGCACGCTTGTAATTCCAGTACTTGGGAGGTTGAGACAGGAGGATCACAGGTTCAAAGCTAGCCTCAGCAGTTTAACAAGGCTCTCAGCAACCTAGTGAGACCTTGTTTCCAAATAAGAAAAAAAAATCAGGCTGGGGGTGTAGCTTGGAGGTAAAATGCCTCTGGGTTCAATCCCCAGTACCAAAAAAAAAAAAAGATATTTAAGCTGGGCATGGTGGCACATGCCTGTAATCTCAGTACTTGGGAGGATAAGACAGCAGGATTGCAGGTTCAAGGCCAGCCTCAGCAACTTAGTGAGGCTCTCAGCAACTTAGCAAGACCCTGTTTCCAAATAAAAAATAAAATAGAACCAGGGGGTATAACTTGAAGGTAGAATGACCCTGGGCTTAATCCCCAGCACCACATATAAACAAAATAAGATATTTAATATTTCAAAAAGCTTGTGGATGCCGGGCGTGGTGGTGCACGCTTGTAATCCCAGTACTTTGGGAGGCGGAGACCGGAGGATCCGGGTTTGCGGCCAGCCTCAGCTCTCTCTCTCTCTCTCTCTCTCTCTCTCTCTCTTTCTACTTAGTGAGGCTTCCGCAACTTCGTGAGACCCTGTTTCAAAATAAAGTATAAAAAAATAGGGCCGGGGGTGTAGCGCGGAGGTAGAACGCCCCTGCGTTCAATCCCCGGTACCGCAAAAAAAAAAAAAAAAAAAAGCTTGTGGATTCTATTCTACCGTAACCTTTTTACAGATGAGGAAGTCTAGGCTCAGATGAGCAAAGTGTTTGCCTGAGGACACACAGCCGAGAAGGGACAGAGCCAGGTGTTGGATGCAGGGCACTCTGCCTCCAGAGCCAGGGCAGTTTAAACAACATGCCAAGGTCCCCTGGACCAGGGCAGAGTTGGGACTACAGAGGAAGGAAGAAGGCAAGAGACAGCTGACACTGTGCACCCCCGGTGCACACACAAGCTGGGGACCTGTATCAGTGTATGCCGCATCTCTCACCCCGTGAAACCAAGTATAGGGACAATCTCCCACCTGCAGACCTCAGCCACTCCAGAGTCGAAGACAGGGCCTGCTCTTTGTTAGTTCCTTCTACAGATATTCACTGAGCACCCACCATGTGAGCTTGGGAACACAGTGGTGACCAAGACACAATCCTGCCCTACCCTCATGGAGTTACAGTCCAGTGGGAAAGACAGACAAGAAAACAAGATGTTAGGGCCATCTTGCCTGAGTGCACATAGTGCTATGGGGACATGAAAATGACAGTCACAAATTAAGCTTGGAAAGATCGGGAAAAGCTCGGATGGAAGAATTGCTTGCATCAAAATAGATTCCTTTGTAGCATTTATGCCCCCGTTCCTTGGGGACTAGGGCTTCGCAGCAGTTTCCTAGACTGCCCCCCCACCAGTGCCCTGCTGCTACCCAGCTGAGTAAATGCCCCGGAGCCATGCTTCGGGCGCTCCAAACGGGGCTTACGTTTTTGGAGCTCCAGGATAGTGTAGAGGATGGTGATGCCGTCCAGAGCCTCCCGGCCAATCTCCTCATCAGGATCCCCGATGCGAAGGAGGAGCCTCCCCAGCAGCAGTCCCAGCGCCGGGAACCCCGAGGACATCTGTTTGCGTCAGAATTGCAGGGATGGAATCTTAGATAACTGGGGAACAGGGCTGGATAGCCTGGCCCTGATAGCAGAGCCCTTGGCACTGGGAAGAGTGCCCAGGAGTGCCCACCCCTCCCGGGGACACTCACAAAGAAAGGCAGGGTCAGGAGCGTGTGGTTCAGCACAGAGACATTGCTGTTCACGGCCCGTGCTCGCTCGTGAGCCTTCCCAGAGTTCATCCAGGGCCCCAGGGGCTGTGGGGACAAGGGCCAGACTCAGCTCCAGGTGGGCTGCCAGGCCCTGCTGCTGAGTGGACAGGCCAGCCCTCACCAGGAGAGGCCATGAGGCGATTCGCCACAGCTCTCCTCCTCCTCTTGGGGCTTAGGGAGAAATGGGTCCAGTCACTGAGAACACTCACTGACCAGAGGGAAGGAGAAGGCCAACGAGGAGAGATGAAAGGTGGACGAGAGTTGTGAGGTTAGAGAGTCAGGGACAAGAATGGAGACAGAAAGACATGGGGACAACAGCAATATCAAGATCTGGGGAACAGGGCTGGTGGCCCGGCCCTGACAGCAGAGCCCTTGGCACTGGGCTGTATATGGCATGTAGGGGACAGGGAGAGGGTGAGGGGCAGGAGTCTGGGACAGGCCTGTGAGAGGACAGGCAGGCAGGACACTGGCACAAGGTGACGTCCTGAAGTCAAATCACTCCTCTAGGCCCAGCCTCCCACTGCTCTAGGTCAATCCCACCTTCCATCTGCCCTTCCTCCCCCGCCTCCAGCCCCTCCCTGCACCTCCAGGATGCTCTTCAGCCCTGCGGGGGTGGGGTCTTCAACAAAGAGGGCGTTGAGCAGTGTCTGCAGGGCATCCAGGGTCTGATGGTACAGTGTCTGTGGACAGGAGGGGACCGAGCTGCTAATGGGGACAAGGACCAGACTCAAGAGCCGCCTGCCCCAGTACCCCCTTGAGTGGTCAGGATGGAGGGACCCACGAGAGACCCACTTTTGAGCCCCACTTCTGAGACTTACCTAACGTGTGATATTGGGCAAATTACTTGCCTTCCATGGGTTACATTCTCATTACCAACAAACTGGCAATTATCATCCCTGCACTTTCTACCTTAATGGGGATAGAAGCAGATACCCAACGTTTATTGAGACTCTACCACGGGCCAGATGAGTCCCTGCTGATTTGCACATCCACATCGCTTTGTCCTCAAATTGAGGAGACGCTTGTCCAAAGCCACACAACAAGAAAGTTTCAAGTTGTGAGGGACAAATGAGAGGATGCACGGGACAACGCTCCAGCGCTGAAATGGCTGGATACATGGGAGGTCAGTCCTACTGTCTCTGGGGAGGTGCTCTGGGTAAAACCCAGGTCGCCTCTCCAAGTTTCCCTTACCGGAGCCACCATGACTCACCACACCGCAGTCCTGGGACTGCACCTACAGGAGGCTGAGCTATTCTGGAAACACCCTCTTTTCCTTGCCTCCCTCCTCCTGCTGGATTCCAAGTCTATCTCCCAGGCTGTCATCGTGCAGGCTCCCTGAGTCTGCGCACACCCTGGATCTAGTGGGCCTTTGAGTGACACCACACCAACCAAGCAAACCTCACAACCAGCTACCTCCTCCTTCCCTCCCATCTGCCACCTGTTACTGCGCAGAACTTCCCTCTGCTGGCCGGATCCAGTACTGCAGGAGGACTGCCTGCTCTTTCTGCCCTTCAAGGACTCCCTGCCTTTCCTTTGGGTCTGAGTGCACCAGCTCCCCATGATGTCTGCAGTCTGCCCCCACCTGCTCTCCAGCCTCACTTTCACAACTCTCTTCTCGTCCTCTCAGCTCCAGCCACACTGCCTCCTTGTCACCCTGCGGTCACCATGCTGTCTGTCCACAGGCCTCTGCACGAGCTGTTCCCTCCACCTAGAATGCTGTTTCTTCTGCCACGCCCTTCAGTTAATTAGCTCTTCTTTAACCTCTCAGGCCCAGAACCATGACCCCTGACCCTACTAGGTCACGTCCCCCATATATTTATAGCACCAAGTATTTTCTGTTTGCAGCCCTGGCCACTGGAGTGATTTTGCATTCATTTGAATGATCCTTTGACAACGTCCATCTCCCCTGCCCTCGGCCCTACTGTGAGGCCACTGCACTGAGCCTGGTGTGGAGAGGTATTCGGTATTCCCTTAGCAAAAGGATGAACGAATGTGCTCACCCCGAGCTGAGGCCCCTCTTCCTTAGCCTTCCATCCCTGCTCTCCCCTCATCCTACACCAAGGGTCACCTCCGCCTGCTCCTCCCAGGATGAGATGCTAGAATGAGCCTGCTTGAGGGTCTGCTCCTCCAGGTCTCTGCCCCAGCTCGCCAACCTTTCTTCCTCATGGCCCCACCCTCCAATCCTGGCCGCCCCTCTGCCCACTTCCCTCTCTCAGGGCAGGGCCCAGGAGTGGACAGGGCCCTCCAGATGGGGGGCTTCCATAGCAATGGTTCATTCGTTCATCAGATATCTATCAAATGCCTGCTTAGGCCAAGAGAGGCAAGGGGCGCGCTTAGGCTATACAGCTAAGAGGCAGGGCTCTGGATCTACTCCCAGACGGCTCGGCCACCAGGTGTCCGGGAATGTGCCTCACTTTGAGGATGCCCTCAGCCCTGAGATTCTCAGGGGCCCCGCCTCACCTGGATGGTCTCCGCCTTGGCCTCGTCCTTCTCCTGCATGGCCTGCACCGAGGGCAGTGAGAACACACTGCGCACACACGTGTTCACCAGCTCCACCCTCTCCTGCACACCCAGGACGGGCTGGGTGTGACTGAGGAGAGAGGAAGCAAGCTTGGAGTGAGGAAGGTGCTGGAATGCAGGGTGGGGCCAGGGATGGCGGGAGGTCAGATCCACAGAGGACAAGAGGAGGTGGGACAGGGGAGCAGGTGTGGAGGGAAGGGGCAAGGAAAAGGGGGAAACCTGGAACGGGGTGGGGTACTGAGGAGACAGGCAGAGCTCAGAGGGAGGGGCTGAGGGGGCATGGGCACCTCAGCTGGGTCAGCGTCTCCATGGCCTGCTGGCGGACAGAGCTCGAGAGGGAATCCAGCGGCTCCTCCCGGATCTGCCTCTGGACAGGGACCATGCAGGGGCCAATGAGGGCCAGGCTTCTGTGGCCAGGGGGCCAAGGCCACCCTCCTCGCAGGGAGCAGCACGCCCCTCCCCACCTGCCGACCATGGAGGCAGTTCATTGCTCAAACTGCATCCTGAGCCCTCAGTTCAAGGCTGCCAGAAACACCCCACACCCCATATGGAGGTAAGGACTGTTCCCACAGCAGCCCTGTGGCGGGAGACATATTCAGCCTGTGGAACTGGCCCAAAGCAAAGCACACCACCTGCATGGCTCTTGAAAGCTGTGCGGCAGGATTCCTTTAAAAGGTCCTAATTATCCTCACTTTTGATCTAGCACCTATAAACATTAGGTGCTTAATTAATGTCAGGTAAATAAAGGTATGCTGAGGATTGAACACAGGGCCTTGTGCATGCTAGGCAAGTGCTCTACCACTGAGCTGCACCTCCAGCTCCCCCTTCTCTCTCTTTTATTTTATTTTATTTTATTTATTTATTTTTTTTTTTTTGCGGTACTGGGGATTGAACCAAGGGACATTCTACCTCCGATTTACACCCCCAGCCCTATTTTTTATTCTTTATTTTGAAACAGGGTCTCGCTAAGTTGCAGAGGGCCTAAGTAGCTGAGCCTGGCCGCGAACCTGCAATCCTCCTGTCTCAGCCTCCCAAGTACTGGGATTACAAGCATGCGCCACCACGCCCGGCTTAGTTTTTATTTTTTGTACTGGGGATCAAACCCAGGGGCATTATACCACTGAGCTACACCCCCAGCCCTGTTTATGTTTTAGTTTGAAACAGGGTCTCACTAAGTTGTGCAGGCTGGCCTCGAACCTGCACTCCTCCTATCTCATCTTTCCAAGTACTGGAAGTATAGGTGCATACTACCATGCCCGGTTCCTTCTCTCTCTTTAAGGGACACAGAGCCAGATATAATTTTGTGAACTTCAGTGGTTAACCCTGCCCAATACATTCTGGTGGATAACTGAGCAGAGACTTCATTTAGCAGCTCTAAAGTTGCCCACTAGGAGGAATATCTGGGAAAAGAATGTATTAGTCATGTTAAATCTCACTATGGTGTATAATTACAATGCACCAATTAAAAAAGAAAAATCAAGCCAGGCGTGGTGGCATATGCCTGTAATCCCAGTACTTGGGAGGCTGAGACAGGAGGATCAAAGGTTTGAGGCTAGCCTCAACAACTTAGCGAGGCCCTCAGCAATTTAGTGAGACCCTATATCAAAATAAAAATGAAAAATAATGAAAACAAAATAAAAAAAGAAAAGGGAAAGAAACAATTTTTTTAAAGGATGCATTAATGATAACCACTCCCAGCTGCACACAAGAGTTTACGAGAAACTAGACATTGGGTTGTGTCCCCCCAACAAGCCAGAGACACAGGCATTATGACTCCCATCTGTGAGATGCAGAGAGCAGCACAGAGCAGGAAATAACTTGCCCAGGCTCCCTGGGGTAGGTGGAGGGTGGCTAGAGAGGGTGTGGAGGTTCAAGTCCAGGCCACCTGCTCCTCCCCTTGTCCTCCTCCCACCCCTCCCCCTGCCCAGTCTCAGCAACCAGCAGACTCTAGAATTCCACCCCTTCCCACCCGGTGCCACAAACCCACATGTGGCCCCGCACCATCATCATCTTCATCATGGTCTTCTTCTCGCCTTCCTCTTCCAGCAGATCCTGGTTCTTCTGGAGGACGATGACATTGTCAACCTTGGGGGCAGCAGAGGGCAGAACCAGAGGGGATGCTTCCGGCACCCACTAACACCAGCACCTGCAGTAAGCCAGCCCCCAGCATCGCTCCAGAGAAATGAGCATCTCCCACGAGGGGTCCTTGGGGTGGCATGAGGAATGGGGGAAAGGCTTGGTGGTGGAGGTGGGAAAAATAATCCCTGAAGGCAGTGTTTGAAGGACCAGATACAAGGGACTGCAAAGCATTCCTACTTCCCCAGTCAACCAAGGGAGGGACAGAGAGGTCTCGACATTGCAACCTGAAACTCCACCATTAGCAACATGTGTGAGCCTTCTAGAACACACCAGACAGATGGAGGCATCCCGCTGCCCGAGAGTCGGAACACATTAACCAAGTCCAACCAGTGTACGGGTTCCCCTTATCTCAAGGAAGAAGACAAGACAGCCACGGAATAAGTAAAGTCAAACAGCAAAGAAAACAAAACTCGCAATGGAAAATGTGGTGGTTAAAGATGACCACAAGTTCCTTTCCACTCGTGTGTGTGTGTGTGTGTGTGTGTGTGTGTGTGTGTGTGTGTTGCTGGAGATTAAACCCAGGAACATTCTACCTATGAGTTACACCCCCAGCCCTATTTTATTTTATTTTTATTTTGAAACAGGGTTTCACTAGGTTGATGAGTCTTACGACTTGCTGAGGCTGTACTTGAACCTGTGATCCTCCTGTTTCAGCCTCCCAAGAACTGGGATTACAGGCATGTGCCACCACATCTGGCTTCCACTCCTCTTATCAAGGGACAGGGCAGAGGCCCTGAGTCAGGAAGGAGCATGGCATGTGTGAGAATCAGAAAAGGTAGGAGCAGGGTCGGTGGGAAGAACACCCTGGAGTGTGGATGAGTCTGCCTCAGACACAGGGTGTTGCTACTGTCAGCTCTCCCCACCCACCCAGGGTCAGGGACCGGAGCTGGCCTGGCCTGGGTAGATGCCTCCGGACTCTGCCCACGACTGGTCTTGCCCCACCATGTGCCACACTCATGCCTGCCAGCCTGTCCCATCTGCCCCCATTGGCCCTCCCCAGGTCCTGCAGAGGCTGTGCAGTCCCTGCAGCCTGACTTCTCGCCCCTGTGTGACTCAGACCTGGGCTGGGACTATGTCCTGGAAAAGGCCATTTCCAGCCTTTCTATCATTTGCAGAGCCCCTCCCACAGTTCAGTTGTTTAAAAAACTTTTTTTTTTTTTTTTTGCGGTACTGGGGATTGAACCCAGGGGCATTCTACCTCTGGGCTACACCCCCAGCCCTATTTTTTTATTCTTTATTTTGAAACAGGGTCTCACTAAGTTGCAGAGGGCCTCACTAAGTAGCTGAGCCTGGCTGTGAACCCGGATCCTCCGGTCTCAGCCTCCCAAGTACTGGGATTACAAGCGTGCACCACCACGCCCGGCAAAAAACTTATATTGAGCACCTACTGTGGTGCTAGGCGCGACTCTAAATGCTGAAAACACATCTGTAAGACAGTCAGAAATCTCTGATTTGTGGTAGATTCGTTTTAGTGGGCGAGATGAACAAGGAAGAAGAGTCAGGAAGCACACAGCTCGGCAGCGGGTGCTGAGCACCCAGAGGAACACCAACACTGGGACTGTGTGCGGGGTGGGCTGTGGGGGCAGGCCTCCCAGGAAAGGGGGTGGGCAGGAGGCATACCAGAGCCGCTGTGTTGCCGTCTTCTCTCTTCTCTGGCACCTTCACCAGGCAGGAAGTCACGTCATTGAAGGCTCCTGCATGTCACAGTTTCAGTGGGGACAGAAGGGGGCAAAGCAAGGTGTATGCAAGGTGCCGAAATCCCACCTCCCCTTCCCCACCCTCACCCCCAGCAGCCCAGGCTGAGCCTTTAAAAGTAAATCGGCTCACATCCCCTCCCCTCCCTAAAACCCTTCGGTGGAACCCCATGTCACTGAGCATGAAGCGGTCATCCTTGCCAGGGCCTTCATGGGCAGTCCTCCCCGTCGTCCTCCCCAGCCTTGTCGCCATGCTGGGGCCACACTGGCCTTCCTTCAGTCCAGTCAAGCTTCCCCCTTGGGGACCTGGCACAGGAAGTTTCCTCTACTGGGGTGTCTCTCCTGCCATGCCCCCTTGTCCCCAGGGCTCCTCTGCCACTCCTCAGAGACGTCTCTCCTGACCTTCAGCTGAGCAAGGCCCAGCGTGTCCTCCTTGCAGCACCCTGCTCTCTTCCTTCATGTTACCCCAAGTTACAGCTGGACGCTACTTGCTACAGTAGGGCGCTGCTGATTTGTCAGCCCCACATCCCCTCACCTGTCTTTTTGTGTGTATGTATGGTACTGGGGATTGATTTCAGGGGCATTCTACCTCTGAGCAACACCCCCCAGCCCTATTTATATTTTATTTTAAAACAAGGTCTCAGCAGGGTGTGGTGGCACACGCCTATAATCGCAGTACTTGGGAGGCTGAGACAGGAGGATCACAGATCTGAGGACAGCCTCAGCAAGTAGTGAGACTCTCATCAACCTAGTAAGACCCTGTTACAAAAAATAAAAATAGCGCCGGGCATGGTGGCGCACGCTTGTAATCCCAGTACTTTGGGAGGCGGAGACCAGAGGATCCGGGTTCGCGGCCATCCTCAGCTCGTGCACACGCGCGCATGCGCACGCGCTCTCTCTCTCTCTTTCTCTCTCCCTGTCTCTCTCTCTCTCTCTCTACTTAGTGAGGACCTCTGCAACTTCGTGAGACCCGGTCTCAAAATAAAGTATAAAAAATAGAGCCGGGGGCGTAGCGCGGAGGTAGAACGCCCCTGCGTTCAATCCCTGGTACTGCAATAAATAAATAAATAAATAAATAAATAAATAAATAAATAAAATAGGGCTGGGAGTGTAGCTTGGAGGTAGAATGCCCCTGAGTTCAATCCCCATTACCCCAAAAATAAAAGAACACAGAGCCAGGTGTGGTGGCACACGCTTGTAATCCCAGTACTTGGGAGACTGAGACAAGAGGATTGCAGGTTTGAGACCAGCCTCAGCAAGTAGTGAGACTGTCATCAACCTAGTGAGACCCTGTTACAAAAAATAAAAATAAAATAGGGCTGGGGGTGTGGCTTGGAGGTAGAACACCCCTGGATTCAACCCCCAGTACCCCCCCACACACACACTCCAGGGTGGTAGTGCACACCTGTAATCCCAGTACTTGGGAGGCTGAGACAGGAGAATCGCAGGTTCAAGGCCAACCTCAGCAACTTAGTGAGGGCTTCCACAACTTAGTGAGACCCTGTTTCAAAATAAAAAAATACAATAGGTCTGGGGGTGAGGATGTAGCTCAAAGGTAGAATGTCTCTAGGTTCAATCCTCAATACCACAAAAAAAAATTAAAAAGGGCTAAGGGTATAACTTGGAGGTAGAACACTCCTGGGTTCAATCCCCAGCACACACACACACACACACACACACACACACACACACACAAAGAAAAGAAAAGAAAAGAAAAGAAAAAAAAACCTGGGAGGAGGATATTTGCATTGATTAAATTGAACTTGGTTAGCTAAACATACACATTAGCTTCTACAGAGGGGCCAGGGGTGTGGTTCAGTGGTAGAGTAAGTGCCTACCATGCTCAAGGTTCTGGGTTCTATCCCCAGAACTGCAAACAGAACAAAACTACAAATTAAAAGACTTAGCACCGAAGCCGGGTGTGGTGATGCACACCTGTAATCTCAGTACTCAGGAGGCCAAGACAGGAGGATCACAGGTTTGAAACCAGCTCAGCAACTTAGCGAGGCTCTCAGCAACTTAGCAAGACCCTGTTTCCAAATAAAAAGGGCTGGGGGTGTAGCTCAGAGGTAGAATGCCCCTGAGTTCAATCCCCAGTAACACACACACACACACACACACACACACACACACACACAACATAGCACAGGATATAACTTCCACACAGGACAGAAGGAAAAGAGAGGAAAAACAATCACCCAAAAACCGAAAAAGGAGATAAAAAGAAACAGAACAAGTAGAGCAAATATCACCAGTAGATGATGCACACAGATACCCACATCATCCATAACTACATTAAATATAAGTGGACTGTGGAAAACACAGTACTGTAAAGAGGACAAAGCTACCTAAAATGGAGCTGTAGATCTAATGAAATCCTGTGGAAAGTCCCTGCAGATTTTCACTTTATTTAGTGGAAATTGACAAGCTGTTTCTAGACTCCATATGGACAAGCAAAGCACCCACGGTAGACTATCTTGAGGAAGAACAAAGCTGGAAGACCTACACGACTGGGTATCAAGAGTCGCTCTAAGCCCCAGTAATCACAGCAATGGTTAAGGATGGACAAGCGTGCGGCTCCAGCTGGACATGGCTCATGGTCATCTTGAGTCATCTGCTACAGCTGACCCTGAGTGACCGTAGCTGGAGTTTTCTGCATAGTTTCCCAGCAAACCATAAATACATAAAACCATTAAAGTCATTTTCAGGGTTTTACAATTGGACCCTGGCTCCAGGGATGCATCTGACTCTTCAATATTATCTGAAGATAAACCTTAAACTTAAGATATTATCCTAAACTGTACATTCCAGCCAGGACGATGTCACCTTTGTCCTAACCCCTATATATGCCCCTCTTCCTTTCCTTTTTTTTCCCCCTTTGGTACTTGGGATTGAACCCAGGGGTGCTCTACCACTGAGCTACATCTCCAGACTTTTTTTTAGTGTGTGTATGTGTGTGTGTGTGTGTGTGTGTGTGTGTGTGTGTGTGTGTTACTAGGGAATGAACCCCAGGGACATTCTACCTCCAAGCTACACACCCAGCCCTTTTTATTTTTTTGTTTTGAAACGGGGTCTCACTAGGTTGCTGAGAGTCTCACTACAGTACCAAAAAAAAAAAAATGTAGGGCTTGTGCATCAAACAGTATTAAGAGAGTGAAAAGATAACCCACAGAAGAGAAAATATTTGCAATTCATACATCTGATAAGAAGTTAATATTCAGAATATGTAAAGAACTACAACTCAAAAACAAAAAAATAAAATTCCAGCCTTGGCAACTTAGCGAGGTCCTTCACAACTTACTGAGACCCCGTTTCCAAATAAGAAATAAAATCGGGCTGGGGATATAACTTGGAAGTAGAATGCCTCTGGGTTCAATCCTCAGTACCAAAAAAAAACCCCAAAAAATAAAAAATGGGCAATGGGTTTGAATAGACATTTCTCCAGAGAAGATACACAGCCAATAAGCAGGTGAGCTGGGCATGGTGGCGCACGCCTGTAATCCCAGTACTTGGGAGGCTGGGACAGGAGGATTGCAGGTTCAAGGACAGCCTCAGTAAGTAGTGAGACTCTCATCAACCTAGTGAGACCCTGTTTCAAAATAAACATAAAAGCCGGGCGTGGTGGCGCACGCTTGTAATCCCAGTACTTTGGGAGGCGGAGACCGGAGGATCCGGGTTCGCGGCCAGCCTCAGCTCTCTTGCTCTCTCTCTCCCTGTCTCTCTGTCTCTCTGTCTCTCTCTCCTTAGTGAGGCCCTCCGCAACTTTGTGAGACCCGGTTTCAAAATAAAGTATAAAAAATAGGGCCGG
>PVJS01057311.1:0-12089 GCA_004027185.1 Glis glis | reverse complement strand
TCCCTCTCTCTCTCTCTACCTAGTGAGGCCCTCCGCAACTTCGTGAGACCCAGTTTCAAAATAAAGTATAAAAAAATAAGGCTGGGGGTGTAGCGCGGAGGTAGAACACCCCTGGGTTCAATCCCCAGTACCGCAAAAAAAAAAAAAAAGAGTCTACACCAGGTATTTTTGCTCTGGAATCAGACCTGGAGGCCAATCCAAAACTCTACAAACCCCTAATAAGTTATTTGATCTCATTTCATCCTGACAACTCCTCGGAGGCCTGTGGATTATTTGTCTTTTAAGATAAAAAAAAAAAACAGAGAAAGAGAGAGAGAGAGAGAGTAAGAGATCTGCCTGCAGCACAGGTCTGGCCAGTTGCAAATACAAGCCCCCACTCCCATCTTTCAACAGTGCCCTCCCAGGCGCCCTGCGTGGCACCTAAAGATGGATGGTGGAATGTCTGCCTTCAGAAGCTTATGGATTAGCTCTGGCTAAATTTGGTAACTTGGGTGGCACTTTTTCCAGTTCCAACCCCAGGGTAAGACTATTCCTGAGGTCGGATCCATCACTGTTGCTCCCTGGGGAAGCTGGCATTGTGCAGAGGATGTGCTGGGAAGGAAGTAGCCACCAGTATACTGGGCTTCCCTCCCTGGGGCAGCTGGGATGTGTACAGAAGAGGGGCTTCGCAGAGCCGTCTATTTGGAAGAAGGAGCAGCACCTCAGGGCCACGTACTGAAGCTGTGCTTTTATCACCAGTATTTAGTTAGAGTGTATTCTTATTTGGGGAGGCTGGAGGGAAGGCCGGTGGGGATTTGGGACTGCCCTGAGCCACCCCTTGATGCTACCTGTTCCCCATGTAAACAGGTGTGCATAGCAGCTCCAGAAGAGCAATATGCAGTTTTTGCCACTGAAAACTCACTCTTGGCTTGCACGTGCACATTAAAGCAAACCAGAGGGCGAACAAAAGCCTTAACAACTTTAGACCATTGAGGGATGGGCCGGATGTGCACGAGAGCCCCAGAGCCATGTGTGCATGGTCAGCCCCATCTCAGTGACCGCAGGGAAGCTTCACTTTGAATACATAAGTGAGGGCCAGGCGGGCACACCTGTAATCCTAGTACTTGGGAGGCTGAGACAGGAGGATCACAGGTTCGAGGACAGCCTCAGCAAGTAGGGCAGCCTACTTGCTGATCCTAGTACTTGGGAGGCTGAGACCGGAGGATCGCAGGTTCAAGGGTAGCCTCGTCAACTTAGCAAGACCCTGTTTTGAAATAAAAATTTAAAAATAGGACTGGGGGTGTAGCTCGGTGGTAAAATGCCCCTGGGTTCAATCCCTAGTACCGCAGTAAATAAATAAATAAATAAGAGAGGCACAAGAGCGATCTTAGGTGGGGAGAAGAAGGGCGAGTGGGCTCAAGTATGCCTATGTGAACACAATGCCAGGAGCAAATTAACTGGTGCCAAGGACTTGGTACGCACAATCACTGAGTCATTCATTCAACAAATTCATTCATTCACGGAGCTGGGTTCACTAAGGCAATCATTCATTCAACAAATGTTTACTGTGTACCCACCAGTGGACAGGCACTCTTCAAGGTGCCGGAGACGCAGCACTGGATAGCTGGGTGCCTAAGACCCCAGGGTGTTGCCCTACTGGGCTGCTCTGCAGATTCTGGCGCCCCGGCCTGCTCTTCCCTTCACCTGCAGAGAGGGATTCCCATTTCAGGCCATTCCTGCGGCAGCAGATAACCTGCCCTCCCCCAGCCACGCTAGGGCTTCGCTGACGCACAGGCAGACACAGGAGCCCAGCTCTGCTCGAATAAATTACCACCCCATCATCTTCATGCATAAAACATGGCACAGGAGGCCGAGAGAGGCCGGGCCGGGCTGCTCAGCGCGGTAGCTGCTGTCCTGTCGGCTGGCAGTTAGGGGAAGGGAAGGAAAGGCAAGTTGCAAGATAAAAGAAGTCAACGGAAACTTCAGATAGAAAAAGAAGAAGAAGAAAGACAGAGGGGAGGTTTTGGTGTGCGGTTTTTTTTTTTATGCGTCTGCACGGACTTCCGGGACTGCGTGAGACCCTCTGCACGGCCATGCGAAGGTCCTAGGCCGCGCTCTCGGGGACCATGGTGTTACCGTCACGATTGCACTGGATCAGAAGCAGGCCATGGAGGGACCGGATCCGCAGGCGGCAGCTCCACCGTGAGTGTCCCCCCACACCTGTTTGCCTCACCGCCTCTGCTTCCCACGCTTGCGCCCCATGGGCCAGCTCCGGGGTCCCCCCTCCTGCTCCCCTCGGCGCCCCCACGCACCCTCTCCCCTGCACTTTCTGTTTTTCACCCCTCCTCCACCTCTTCCTGTTCCTTCCCACAGCGCCATCCTAGATAGAGGTAACTAGATCCGCTTTGTTCAGAGTGGGGAGCAGGCCAGGGCCTCTTTACCTCTCCCTCTAGATGAAAAATACAAGTAAACATTTACACCAGTCCAGGGGGGTCGTGTGAAACGGGAACGTCGGCGTGTCCCACCGAGGAGTCAATGGAAACTCTGGATCCAGCAGGTGTAGCTGGAGCAGGGCGAGCCGAGGGTCCAGCACGGCCTGTTTTCTTTAGAGGACCCATGGTGTGTTTCTTCAATGATCCGTCTCTCGCTAGGGTTCCTCGAGTTGGTAGGCATTCTGAGTGAAAAGGAGATAAAGTTTAGCCTTGAAGCATTCCGACTATATGCCGAAACCACGACCCATCAACAAGTAATGAATCGGTGTGTCTGCTGCCCGGGAGGTTCACTTATCTCAAGTGTCAGTTAATTCAAGCGCTTGGAAGGACTGGGCTGTGGGAGGCTGTGAAGGAGGCCGGCCTCCTTGGGTAGGGGATAGTGCGTTTTCTTCCCCTCTCTGCCAAGAGAAATTAACAGTGAAGCCATGATGATAGATAAGTGACACCTGCCCTGCTATGAGGAGGCGATAGGGATCGGCAGAGAGTGTGGTAAGTGGGAAAATGGGTCCCACCTTGGGATTCATTGCCACTCAGTGCCGTCGCATGGCCTCCACGAGGAATGAATGGCTCCAGGTTGCCAGCTTTTCCAACTTCTCAAGAAAAGCAAAAAATATACATATATATATATGAGTTTCTTTTTATTTGTTTATTTGTGTGTTTATTTTGTGGTACTGGAGATTGAACTCAGGGGCATTCTACCGCTGAGCTATACCCCCAGTCCTATTCTATTTTTATTTTGAAACAGGGTCTCGCTAGGTTGGTGAGAGTCTCACTACTTGCTGAGGCTGTCCTCAAACCTGTGATCCTCCTGTCTCAGCCTCCCAAGTCCTGGGATTTCAGGCGTGCACCACCACGCCTGGCTAAAAAATACTAATTTCTAATTGAATACTGTCCAGTTTAAATGGTAGCAGTTAATTCTTTAAGTTTTAAATGCTATGATGACCAATGCTGCAATACAAAACGTGACAACTGTGGGCCACCCGTCCTCAAGCCTTGGTTTATGCGCCATTGTCATTCTCATTAGACATCTGTCGCACGCTGTTATTTACGCCCAGCTCCGTGTTGGTGAGTCTTTATGTGTTAAAAGCCCCTGGTGCAGACAGTTAAATTGAAAGGAATGAGTGGTTTGGAACATAAGTATCACACATAGTCACAGTCTACAAACTTAGGAGCTAAGCAGGGCTGGTTGGATTCCCAATGGTACCCCACACATGCGGAAATCTTTTGCACCCAGCAAAATATTTATTTTTATCTAATGTCACTGAAGAAGCCAGTAGTAGCTTTCTTAGAGCTTTGCCTTCTAGGTCAGCTGATTTTTTTCACCTGAACCTCCCTTGAGTTCCAACTCTGGTTTTTATGATGCTGTGTCTATAGGAGATAGCTGTGTTCCCACAGGTTTAAGGTGAAACCTCTGCCTGGGGATGTGTTGCTGGGAAGGGGGCATGGACCTGCATGGCTTCACCAGTGTGGGTGGAAATCTACTCTAAGAGCTGGGGAGAGATGATACTTCAGTTATTGGCCCAAGAGCTGGGTGCTGTGCTATGTGTCTGCACAGTTTTAATAGGAACTATGACGTGGTGTGTAAGGCGAGTTCAAGGCTAACCAGGCAGAAGCTTGGAAGGAATTCCATGTTCCTCCAGAAGGGTCAAGAGCCCTGCTGAGTGAGAGACCTAGAGGTAGGGGCAGGATCAAGTGACGTTGTTGAGGTTTATTTTCCCACTCAGGGAAGACCTGTGCTTGTTAAGTAAGGGTGAAGATCTGGAGGCTGGTGGAGCAGGAGGAGGGTGAAGATACCGAGGAAGGAACACCAGCCTGCAGGGCTGGTCTCTGCAGTGTCCTGCAGCCGCTAGAATCTGCTTTGAGAGCTTCTCAGGCCTGGCCTCCCAGGTCAGCATCCCTGCCTGCAATGTGGGGACCCAAGCTTTATCACCCTTCAATGTCATTCTGTCATTGAGAAAAGTGAGCTCATCAGCCCCGCTTTCCTCAAGCACAGGGGACCCTGAGGGGCAGCAGCAGGCCACATGATGTGGCTCTAGTGCCCCAGCTCTCTCCCCACTGGGAGGCCAGGCCCAGGCCCACAGTCCCTTGTAATAAGGTGCCCTAGGCAGCTGCTTCGACCCATTAGTACTGCCTCTTTAGTTGAAACTTGAATTTGTGTTCTATTGCTTCATAACAAATCACAAATTTATTGTTTAAAACAGCATGTGTGTATTATCTCACTGTCACCTGGAGCCAGGCGTCTGGGCATGAGTTGTCCTCTGTTGATTTGATGACCTCCCAGTGCCCAGGTCGAGGTGTGGCCTGGGCTGTGGTCCCACCTTAGCCTCACGGTCTTATCTAAGCTCAGTGGTCATTGGCAGAATGCAGTCCCTCATCAGAGCCTGAGGCCTCACTGCTAAAGGCTACCCCTTTCTCCACCACCTGCCTCTCCACTGTGTGACTGGTTGTAGTCTCTTCATCAAAGAGCTCACCTGACTAGGTGAGGCTCACCCAGAATAATCTCCCATTTGACTAGCTTGAAACCAACTGACCTGACCAGGGACCTTAATTATCTGCAAAATCTGTCCTCTAGGCACATAACACAACCTGATCATGGAAGTGAGACCTCATCATCTTCATCCACAAGTCTCCCCCAAACCCTGAGGAGGGAATTTTCCAGGGTGCATAGGTCAGGGGGCAAGAATCACCAGCCTTCCTAGAACTCTGTGTACCAAGAAACCCAGTGTCACTCTTGCAACAGAACCTGGACTTTTTAGCCACTGAAAAGCTTTGTTTTCTTTTTCCTTTTCATTATGAAAATTTTTAAACATACAGAAAAGGTGAAAAATAGTATAATATACACCCATGCTTAAAGGGAACAGAGGTAACACTTGGTCATATTTGCTTCATCTGTTTTCCTGCTGAGATATTTTAAAATAAATTACTGACATATCATGTCAACCCTCAATATTTTGGTAAGGGCATCTAAAAAAATAACATTTTTCTACATAACTGCCCAATAAAATTAACAATGTTCCCCTAATATTATTTAATGCACAGTGCATATTTAGCTCTCCTCAGGTGGGACACCATATTTTGAAGGATTTTTTTTTTTTTTTTGCAGTACCTGGGATTGAACGCAGGGGCATTCTACGTCCGTGCTACACCCCCGGCCCTATTTTTTATGCTTTATTTTGAGACCGGGTCTCACGAAGTTGTGGAGGGCCTCACTAAGTAGAGAGAGAGAGAGAGAGAGACAGGGAGAGAGAGAGTGAGAGCCGAGGCTGGCCGCGAACCTGGATCCTCTGGTCTCCGCCTCCCAAAGTACTGGGATTACAAGCGTGCGCCACCACGCCCGGCTTGAAAGATTATTTTTAAAAAATTTTTAATTGGTGTATTGTAGCTGCACATAATGATGAGATTCACAAGCCGGATGTGGTGGCTCACGCCTGTAATCCCTGTACTTGGGAGGCTGAGACAGGAGGATCGCAGGTTCGAGGCAGCCTCAGCAAGTAGTGAGACTCTCAACCTAGTGAGACCCTGTCTCCAAATAAGAAATAAAATCGGACTGGGGTTGTAGGTCAGAGATAGAATGGCTCTGGGGTCAAGCCCCAGTACCCCCACACACACACAATGAGATTCATAGTGATATATCCATATATTCACATAACATTATTTGACTGTTTAGGAAACCCTTCTTTTGTGTGTGTGGTGTGTGGTACTGGAGATTGAACCCACGAGCATTATACCTCTGAGCTACACCCCAGCCCCATTTTATTTTTATGTATGTATGTATTTGTTGTGGTACTGGGGATTGAACCCAGAGACATTATACCTACAAGGAAACCATTCTCAATATGTTCTCTATGCCTTCCCTTAGTTAAATGCCTGGCACCTAGTGTTCTCCATAAGGTTTAAATTTAATCAAAACTATATTCAGGCTGGGGGGGTGTGACTTAGTGGTGGAGCCCTTGCTTAGCCCTGGGTTCAACCCCAACACCGCAAAACAAAACAAACCAAAAACCTTTGTTTAGACCAAAGCAGTGGTTCCTGAAGTCCGTCTCACTCCAGTCCTCCTCACTTCCCCCTTGCACTCAGTCCGTAATAAAGTGCTTAGATTATTTTCCAGGCCATGGTAGTGTGGTCTAGGAAATGAGGAACCAAGGTCTGAGAGCCCTGCTGCATTACATTCTTAGAGATGTTTGCATTTTATTTTATTTTATTTTTATTGATTTTTTTTTTTTTTGCGGTACTGGGGATTGAACCCAGAGACATTCTACCTCCAAGCTACACCTCCAGCCCTATTTTTTGTTCTTTATTTTGAAACAGGTTCTCACTAAGTTTTGGAGGGCCTCACTAAGTAGCTGAGGCTGGCCGCAAACCTGCGATCCTCCTGTCTCAGCCTCCCAAGTACTGGGATTACAAGCATGCGCCACCATGCCCGGCAATGCTTGCATTTTAAAAGAGGCCATTAGAAAAAGAGAGCAGGGTCATACAAAGACCCAAACAGGGACAGTGACCAGATATTTGAAGACAAGGCTTCTCTGTAAACATACCAAGCCTCTTACCTGAGACCCACCAGGTGACGAGCGTGCGGGCAGACAGTAGCTAGCGGGTGCCTGGACTTTCTAACCGGCAACAGCAGTCTTGGGCAGGAAACCAGAGTGAGGGGTGAGCAGACAGGTTTCTGCCCTCTGACCCTTTCTCCCTTAAGTCTGTTGCTTAGCAGAGGTCAAAGGGGAGAAAACCTGGAGCATGTCTAAGTTTGGACGACATGAAGATCCTGCTTCTGCAACTCAGCTTCTCCCACAGTCCATCGGCCTGTGGGAGATCATCCTACCTCCCTTATATTTACTTGAACCATATGACGGTCATCGTTGTGACATTGACCTGACAGTGTTATAGGGGATAAAGGACATAAAATATGTCAGTTGTCCTGCATCGAGCCTGGCACATGGCCATGGTAGCTATTGGGATCCCAGAGCCTAAAATTAGTACCAGTGAATTGGTGACACTATGAAGGGACTTCCATGGGGGATGCCATGCTGGGGAAGTCAGCCCCCCTCCCTGGGCTCGGGCCCCACCCCACGTTCAGGGGACTTGTCCAGCACCAGGAGGAGGCAAGTCAGACCTGCAGAGAGAAGCTACTTGGGCTTCCCAGGTTCAATTCCTGGGGTGAGCGTTTGTCCCCACAGTAGGTCCTCAGGCTGTTTTCGTTACGAGGACATGGCAGCCACATGGAACCCAGCGCTCCACCTCCTTAAAAAGCAGAGCTCCGCAGAGCCTGGGTCGAGGAGGTGGTGGAGTGGCACCCCCTATAGACCCCAACCAAAGAGTGGAAAGGAGTCCTCTCTGTTCTAGCAAAAAGACGACAGTCACAAGCCCATGTGCGCCCGAGGCTAGGGAACGCGGCTTCTCAGAGATGCTGCTGCCGCCTCCTTCCTAAGGTTAAAGTAACATATGGTCCTGTTTTGCTTCTTTGACCATTCTCCCGCCTCGGCATGGTGCTATTCTTAATGGTGACCAGGTGAGGAGGGAGGGGGCCTGGTCAAGCAGCTGTCAGAGCTCCACTGACCCTCCCCTGTGTGTGGCCAGAGTGCAGGGGTGACTTTGAAGGGGTCTCCTGCTGGTGGCTGTCCCGGGCTGGCAATTCTGCACAAGGAGGTAAGAGTCCAGCTGCTCACTCCTTGCCCTGCATGGGGCTCTGATATGTAGGAGGGGTCTTGGAGGCTCTTCTAAACACCTCTGCATGTCCGGCTGGGCAAGAGGATCTTGCCAACCTCTCCCAGCACCCTGTTCTGTGGAGATGACCTTATTCCCTGAGGGGCCAGCATAAGCTTACAGAGCAGCCCAGCTCACCGCTGGCTTCTGCCCTGCGCACCTGTTACCTGGCAAGGGTCGCAGACATGCTGTCAGGCCTCAACAACGCTTGTCTTTCTCCCCTGGCTCCTGCCCTAGGGGGTTTTGTGTGGCATGGAGAAGCCTGTGGTTGCAGATTTAGCTTTTCAACGTGAACACAGACACCCAAACATTCCAGACCTCAGCAAAAGCCCCGGGCTGCCTCTCCCCACCTGCTAATTCAGTGTCTTGCTTAATTCTGATTTGATCAGAACACTCCTGGGCTGCAGTTGCTGGCTCTGGCCTGGTGCTTCCTGTTTCCTTTAAAGCTATAAGCTTAAAGATTTGGGAGGAGGTCAGTGAGGGGTCACCCCAAGTATAAAAAAGAGCCGGGCGTGGTGGTGCACGCTTGTAATCCCAGTATTTGGGAGGCTGAGACAGGAGGATCGCAGGTTGGCCAGGCTCAGCTACTTACTTAGTGAGGTCCTCCGCAACTTAGTGAGACCCTGTTTCAAAATAAAGAATAAAAATAAGACTGGGGGTGTAGCTCAGAGGTAGAATGCCCCTGGGTTCAATCCCCGGTACCACAAAAAAAAATAAAAAATAAAAAATATGAAGAAAGAATCCTGGTAGAATATCCTCTGAAATTCACAGGTGCCATAGTTTCTCAGGTTCCCGTTTAGCCACCTGCTAAATTTGCCCGCTGATCCTCAGCCAGACAGCAGGTAGCTGGCCCCCAAGGCCTGGGTTTCTCCCCAATTATGCACCTTATTTATCTAAAGCTCTGGTGCTACAGAGACTGTGAATGTGTTTTGTTTTAGGGGCCCAATGATCCATCCTGTGTAAGAATTATTTATATACCTTCTAACACCGCGTTGCTATTTGCCCATCATCTAGAAGAATAAGCACTTCTGCACAGCCCTTACCTTCCTCCTCCTTCCCAAGCGATGGAACCCGTGGCTGCCATTGCCAAATGGCCAATTCCAGCCTCTGCTGTCAAAGGAAAACAAAAACAAAAACAGAAACGATGGGAAACTCGAGAGAGGGAGATAGTTTGAATAATTCAAGGGGGTTTTGTTGGTTAGAAAGTGCTCTTTGTATGAACATTGATCTGCAGAGATATTTCAGCCGTCTCTAGCCAAGGACAGACAAAAGAGAGGGTGTGGAGGGAAAGAGGGAGGAGAGAAGAAGCAGCAAATACAAATGCAGCAAACAAAAATAAAAAAGAAAACGGAAAACAGCAGAGTGTTAGAGAACTCAGAGGTTGGCCGGATCCCAAAACCTTTTATTCCCAGGTTGTTTGTTTGTGGAAGGATGGATGTAAAGGACCCCAGACTTAATCAGTAGAATGACAACTTGGTCTCTGGTTAGGGCAGAAAATTCCCTGAAAAATAAATTTTCTCAGAAGCCTTAAGCTAGTATATCAAGTTGGGAGTGAGGAGGATCTTTGGGAGCGGAAACATCTTAAAATATATGAGCCACAGTTCAAGCCGTAATCTGAGCATGAGTTTTTTTCCCCTCTGTAATGTCAAGATCCAAGGAATTGTTTCGCTGTAAGAATATGTTAATTTATACGCACACAGAAACACACAGACGCCAGTTGTCAAAACTGTGAGCTTGGGCAGTAGCACTGAAAAATAAAAGTCTTGATTTTGTTTGTTTTGATCTACACAAAGCTAATATGTCTTTGTCGTTGTGTAAAAGTCAAACAATACAGAAACATATAACAGTTGGGGCTGGGAGTGTGGCTCAGTGGTAGAGCACATGCTCAGCATGCACAAGGCCCTGAGTTTGATGCTCAGCACAAAAAAAGAAAGGGAAGGAAAGAGGGAGAAAGGGAGGGAGGGAGGGAGGGAGGGAGGGAAGAAGGAAGGAAGGAAGGAAGGAAGGGTTGTCTAGAATTCCCAGTCCCCACCCCACACAGCATAGTACTCCTTTTTATGAAATATTCTAAATATATTCTTTTTTTAGGATCAGACTCATGCTTGTCTTCTGCAATTTGCTGTTTCACTTGACAACATAACTTGAGTATCTTTTTATCTTAGTAAGCAGTAATAAATATCTTCAGACTGGATCCATACAGCCAAATCCAGTGACAGCTTACCAAGCTTGGCATAGTCTACAGATATCAGATCTGATTCACTTGAATACTAAAACAGGATTATAGTTGCAAAGCAGGTGGCATGGAGGGGGGCACCTGAAACATCCACACAATTGTTCACATAGGCCAGATGTCAGCAACTCTCCAGCTATGACCGGCTGCCTCCTCTGTCCCTAGCTGGTGGTTCAGCTGTTGAGACAGTAGGGTAATTGGGGAAGGTATGTATGTGCATTTTCAGAAAACTATTCCTCATACACTCTTGCAAGGGGAGAGTGATGTGGAAACAAGGTCGTTCCTAACTCCTTTGAGTGTCTGTTCCATTGGTGCTGGTTTCTGAGGCACTGGAGATGTTCTTGTGCTCAGGAGCAGGGGGGCTGGCACTTCTTTCCACTATAGAATAGAATGAAAAGAGGCATCTACATTAGTCAGCTTTCCGTTACCATAACAAATACTGGAGACAATCAACTTATAAAGAGAAAAGGTTCTATGGGCTCACAGTTTTGAAGGTTTCATTCCATGGTCAGTTGGACCCAGTGCTTTGGAGCTGTGGCAAGAGGCCGCACATCATGGTGGGAGCATGTGGGAGAACCAAACTGCTCAACTCATGGTCAGAAAGCACAAAAGAAAAGAAGGAAGGGTCAGGGTCCTACAGTCCCCTTCAAGGGCACATCCCTAGTGACCTAAGACCTCCTACTAGGCTCCACCTCTCAAAGGTCCCATCACCTCCCTGGGGACCAAACTTTAACTATGTGGGTCTTTGGGAGATTATCAAGATGTGAACTATAACAGCCTCCAAGGCCTGAACTTGCAGGTAGAAGAGCCAGGCAAGATGGAGAAAACAGTCCAAGATATTTACCAACTCTGAGTTACCGCAGCCCAAACCTTACTCCCTGAGGATATGCTGCAAATAAAGTCAAATTGGTTCTAACCTTCAGTCTTCAAGCAAGTGAAAAAAAAAAAAACCATCAAGGACTTGCTCACTAATATTGTATCAAAGAGAGCACAGTAAATACATAAGTGAGTCACCAAAGAACCCCTAGAGTTCTTCCCCTCTGGATTAAAAAGAAGCTTACCTCCTACCAGGATGCTTTCAAAGAGTGAGAAAAGGTGCATTTTTTATCATAGAGGATATGAAAGTGATTTTTTTTTTTTGCCTACAAGCAACCTTCTAAATGGTATAGATGTGATAAAATGCATTCAATGTATTTTAAAAATGTTTTCCAGCATTTTATTAATGATTCTGCCACTAAAAGTTTACCACATTTGCTTTATCACTATCTATCCACATATCCATTTTCTATCCCTCTGTTAAAAATTTAATGGCCAAGCATGGTGGCACATGCTTGTAATCCCAGTTCTTGGGAGGCTGAGACAGGAGGATCGCAGGTTCACAGCCAGCCTCAGCTACTTAGTGAGGCCCTCTGCAACTTAGTGAGACCCTGTTTACAGCTCAGAGGTAGAATGCCCTGGGTTCAATTCCTAGTACTGCAAAAAAATTAATAAATAAATAATAAAAAATTATTAATATATATTAATCGTATTAATGGAGTTCACACTGATCAGTACACGCTGATCAAATCCAGCCACCCTTCTTCCACCCTCTCCCAACCCCCACACACCCTTCCTAGTCTCTAGTAACTACTATTCTACATTCATATCAGCTTTTCTTTCGTTGTTTTTTTTTTTTTTTTTTTTTTTTT
>PVJS01057310.1:0-12089 GCA_004027185.1 Glis glis | reverse complement strand
GTTCCATGAGCAGCTGAAAAAAAATGTGAATTCAACTGTAGTTGGGTGGAATATTCTGTATGTGTCTACTAGGTCTATTTGGTTTATGGTGTTCCTTAGGTCTGAGGCATCTTTACTGACCTTTTGTGTTGAAGATCGATCTAGTGGTGTGAGAGGTGTGTTGACGACTCCCAATATTATTGTGTTGGGATCTATGTGTATTTAATGTCATGAAGAGTTTCTTTTATGAAAGTGGTTGCACCTATGTTTGGGGCATAAATGTTGGCTATTGTTATATCCTCTTGCTGGATTGTTCCTTTTACCAGTAAGAAATGACCTTCTTTGTCTCTTCTGATAAGTTTAGGTTTGAAGTCTAATTTGTCTGATATCATAATTGCTACTCCTGCTTGTTTTCGAGTTCCGTTAGCGTGGATTACCTTGCTCCACCCCTTCTCCTTTAGTTTGTGCGTATCTTTACTTGTAAGGTGTGTTTCTTGCAGGCAGCATATAGATGGATTGTGATTTTTAATGCATTTTTGCCACCTGATGTCTTTTGATTGGGGAGTTGAGGCCATTTATATTCAGAGTGATTATTGAGAGATGGGTTTTCATTACTAACATTTTGAGATTTAATTTCTGTTTGAGGTAGTGTTTGTTCTTTGCCTAGTTGTTTGTTTGATGGAAATCACTGTTTCTCTGGTTCTGGCATTTCCTTATTATTTCTTCTTTGTAATTAATCTCTTTGAGCATTTCTCTAGTGCTGGTTTGGAAGACATAAAGTCTTTCAGCTTCTGTTTGTCATGGAAGGTTTTTATTTCTCCATCAAATTTGATAGATATCTTTGCTGGGTAGACAAATCTTGGCTGAAAATTGTTTTCTTTCAGAGTTTGGAATATGCCGTTCCAGGCCTTCCTGGCTTTCATGACTTGGTTTGGAAGATCAGGAGTGATTCTTATTGGTTAGCCTCTGAATGTTACTTGCTCTTTTATTCTCGCTGCCTTTAAGATTCTCTCCTTGGCCTCTACATTAGTCAGTTTGATTATTATGTGGCATGGTGAACCTCTTCTCTGATCCTGTCTATTGGGGGTTCTATATGTTTCCTGTACCTGTGTATCGACCTCTCTTTCTGTGTTTGGAAAATTTTCTAATATTACTTCTCTGAATAGATTATTGATTGCTTTAGTTTCAGCTTCTAATCCCTCTTCTATGCCTATTATTCTTAGGTTTGCTCTTTTAACACTGTCTGAGTTCTCTTCAATGTCCAATTCATGTTGTGGAATTGTTTTTCCTAATTTGTATACTATGTGTTCATTTTTGGAGAGGTCATCTTCTAAGAGTGAGATTCTGTTTTCCATGTGGTCTAGTATATTGTTGATAGTCTGCATTGATGCCTTAATTTCAATTATTGAATTCTTCACCTCCTTCAGAGCTTCTTCTTGATTCCTGTTCAGGGTGTCAGATTCTTTGCTTATTTGATCCTTCATTCCTTTCAGGCTCTCTCTGAATTCTTTTTGGAAGAAATCCTGTATCATTTCCTCTATTGAAGTTCTGATTTGTCCTCTGGCAAACTTTGCACTTCTGAGTTGGCAGGTTCTTTTGTTTTGGGATTGTGGGGGCTCATTGTTTCTTTGCTATTCTTCCATTTCCTGATTTCAGGTTTTGTATGTTTATACCTTTGTTGCTTTTGGTAGCTCTCTCTCTCTCTCACTCTGTAGGTTTCCTATGTCTAATTCCTCTTGCATTATTGTTTCTTATCCTGGAATTAGATAGTTGCTACTAGGTCAGCCTTAAAGGTGAATAGCCATTCCTGAATGGTTATTCTCACTTACTTGGTATAATGTCCATTTGCAGGCCCAATTCTTGGTCTCCTTCAGTGATTGGGACCCTTGCCTGGAGACTCTCACTACCTGTGCATGCAACCAGTTCTGCTATTGCCCCCTCACTGCAAGCATGGGTCTCCACGTTCTCCACTTGGGCTGTCCCTATGTCTCTCTCTGACTACACCTATGGCAGGTGTCACCAGCCCGGGGCCCCGGGCTTGTGTCTCTCTTTGCCTACAGAAGCAGCGGGTGTAGCTTTGCCCCGATTCTTTGCAAACATGGAACTTCACGTTTTCCACAGAGAGGGCTGGTTTGGTCCAATTTTCCCCAAGTACCACAGCTGGATGTCCTGTGGTGATCCCCATGGACTCTATAAGGGTGCTGCGAAATTTGGGCTGCAAGTCTGTCCCACCCAAATGTCCCTAGGGATTGTCTGCTTAGCCACGCGTCTACCACGTCCCACAGCAGATCCCACTTCCACCTCCGCCCGGGCAATCTGCACCGTCTCCGACTCCGTGAGTCCCTGTGGCCATGCTGGGTGGTCTCCCCCTGGAGCGGCTCATTGACTTACAGTGTTGTTGAACACTGCTCTTAATCTCTGGGGGATGGGGCTCAGCTGCTGCCACAGGTTCTGGTCAGACCTCTGGGCCCTGGGGACTCTGCCGAGTGTTGATCAAACTGCTACTCCCTTTTGTGGATGATGCAGTGCTGGTTTGAGAAAAGGTCCCTGGCTTCTTTGTTGGTGGCCTGCAGAAACTGCAATGCCGTTGGCACAGTCTGACCAAGATGACGCCGCTGCCACTTCTGCTGTTACGGCAGTTTGGGTCTGTGTCGCGCATGGAGCGAGTTGCTGCTCGCCTTCACTGCTGCCATTCTGCAGCTGCTGGGTTCACAGCAGGTCATTGGCATCCTTGTTGGTCTTGTGTGGAAGCCACAATACTGGTAGCTGCTGACAAAGTCCGGCCAAGATGGCACCGCTGCAGCCGCTGTGGCCGCCGCCGTTTGGTGTGTCGAGTGTGGAGGAGCCGCTGCTCACTTTCGTCTCTGTTGATTTGCAGTTGAACTCACAGCAGGTCTCTGGCTTCTCTGCCGGCAGTGTGTGGAAGCCGCGATGCTGGTAGGGGCCGGCGCGGTCCGGCCAAGATGGCGCCGCCGCTGTTCCTTAGGTAAGGCACTTGGAGCTTTTTACCGTCCTCTGTTTTGTCTTCTGCCTTTGATTCTGTCACATTTCAAACTTTTCGTTGTTAACTTCAAGTTTTTGTTGCTTTTCTTCTCCTGTGGAGAAGTTGCTTTCACAGCGATTGAGATCCAAGTCTCGGAGAGATCCTAGTGTGGTATCTCCCTTGGTCGCCATCTTGGATCTACTTAAGAGAAATTCTTAACTGTTCCACATTGGTTTTGAATGTATGAATTGTTAGAGTCTTCTATTATTTGGCTTTCTTTAATGTATTTAAATAAAGTATTATTTTTCCATGAAACTCTTAAAACTCTTATAGATTTGCCCCTTGATATATTATAGTTTATGGTAATGTAAATTTTACATTTTATGATTACATTTTCTACCTTTTTGTTTATGGGAAATTCAGTTGATTTTTATGCAATGATAATATATTCAGCAAACTTGCTATAATCTCTATCTCTAATAGGTGATGAAAATTTATGAGTTTTCATGGTATTTTATGTGGATAGACATATCTTCCAAAATATTGAAATTTGCTATTATTTTCCTTTCCAAATTGCATCTGTTTTATTTCAATTATTGCTTTTACAGTTATGGCTAGACCTCTCTCCCTCTCTTTCAAAGTGTGTGTGTGTGTGTGTGTGTGTGTGTGTGTGTATGTTTCTCTACAGAACCTTAACTAACACAAGGAATTACACTTCTTGCATGAAGAGATTCTTCTTTTACGTTCACATTTCCTATGTCACTTCTTATTGTGGTGGTTTTGGATATTCATTGTCTTCTCTCTTTCTTTTATTTATTTTTTTTTTTTTTTTGCGGTACCGGGGATTGAACCCAGGGGCATTCTACTTCCGCGCTACACCCCCGGCCCTATTTTTTATACTTTATTTTGAAACAGGGTCTCACGAAGTTGCGGAGGGCCTCACTAAGTAGAGAGAGAGAGAGAGAGAAAGAGAGAGAGAGAGAGAGCTGAGGCTGGCCGCGAATCCGGATCCTCCGGTCTCCGCCTCCCATAGTACTGAGACTACAAGCGTGTGCCACCACGCCCGGCCTGTCTTCTCTCTTTCAAGTACATTAAGTCCCCAGGGTTTAACATTGTCTCCCAAGTAAACATCAATGTCAATGTTCAGCTTTATCGTCCTGGGATCTATTTTCACTTAGTTCTAGGCTTTTGGGAATTTTATTAAGTTTGTAGCCCATTGGCGCATAAGAGATATTTTTAAATATTGTGCATTTCCAGGTGTAATATTATGGAGGGGGGTTGGCCATGGTGCCCCATGCCACAACTGGATTCCTGCCTTATGTTACAGTACCTAATGTGTGTGCTTTGTATCTCTGGTATTTGAACCTTGTTACCCAACCAATTTGCCTGTCATTCTTCTTCAGAGCTTCCTGGGTCATTTCCAGTAGAAACATACAACTCCAGGTCTGGTGGTACAGAATACATCCTAGGACATTCTACCCTTCCTCCCCTGTCCTTCAAAGGGAAAATTTAGAGATTTTTGACACCCTAGGATTTCCTTACTGATGTTGTCCTGTTAGTACATAGGAAAAAGAGTGTGAAGGCTAAAGCCTACCCCCTAGGTCCAGAGAACATGGTCTGATGGCATGGGGCTGAGTACAAGGAGACTGAGTCTGGGGTTGAACAGAACAGGATGTGAATCTCAACCATGACACTTCCTAGTTGTAATCTATTGGGAGAATTACTTAATATCTTGCAACCTCAGTTTTCTTACTTATAAAAAAGAGAGGAAAATTCTTATTTTGCAGGATCATTGTGCATGCCAGAATGAGATTATTAATCTCAGCTGAACAGTACAAAATGAGGTACAAAATGAAGTACAGCTATAACCACAAAGCTGATTTTCTTGTATGTTGGGGGAAAATGACTTTAAGAGCAACAACATGCTGAAGAATGGTTATAATCAAGTATACCAGTACAAATTGTGCCTGTCCTCCAGCAGTGTAAAGCAACACGGGACCTGTCTGGGGAATCTGAAACAGGGCTGCAGTTCCTCTGAACAGATGACAGATGTCTTAAATACATGCATATTTCACTTATAGAACAGTCCCTTAGATCAGCATTTATTCATATTTTATCAAAAATCTCTTCAAGTTTGGCTTTCTAATTTCCTAGTGTATACTATATTAAAAATAGCACATCAAGTGGAGAGAAAATCCTGGATAGAGAAAAGTAACTAACAATTTAATTATCCAACAATTCATACTTTGAGGGATCAGTGTAGCAGATATTTTATGTGGGATTTAGGTGCTGAAAAACTGATCTTTAGTCTTATATTTTGTACCGTGTATGATATATACACACACATATATGTCACACACATAGAGCATATATATACATATATATATCATATACATATATAACATATATATACATATATGTACATATATATGTATATATGCATGATTACCATTATATCTTGAAATTCTAAATATTTAACTCCACCCAGCAAGGAATAAAGACATGCTAATAAGGGTTTTAAAAGGAATATTAATGTAAAACATGTGACATTTTGTTTCTATCCTGACCGAAAGATTTACTTCTCCGAGAGCTTTTTGAACCCAATGGAACAGTTTGTATAAAGTAATATAATCTCCCAATGGCACTCAAGAAGTTTTCTCCAGCAAGAGAAATCTGACTTTATTTTCCTATAGAGGGGTAAAGTAGATTATTATAAGCATAATATTAATTTTTATATTTCTATAATGTGGTAATGTGCCAGGCACTACTCAAAACATAGAAATAAGCCTACTTTCTTGGATTGGATAGCCCCAAGCAATCAAGAAATGGTACAGCCTTCTACTCAGGTAAAATCATGTTTTCAACCCTCCCCACATTACTTCAGGATTTTCTGATTCAGAAGTAAGATACTTTCTTAATGCTATGAAGTATTACCATCCAGAAGTTTCAACAGTTCATCTCAAGACTTGCCTTGATCTCAATTCACACTCGTTGAAGTAACTTTATTGCATGTAGACATTTCCCCTTCCCTACATCTGATAGGTATTCCTAGTTGGCAGTGCAGCCAGCTTTTTACCATTTATAATAATCTAATTATGTGAATTTATATATAAAGAATAGTAGCATTATATAAATAACTAATGATCTTTTGGGAGTGACTATTGGTTAGAAAATAAGCAATGGACCTTGCCATTGTATATTGGACACATGTAGCTTGTTTTATTTTTATCTTCATTGTCTGGTATAGGGGCTCACAAAAGAGTTCACCTTGAGCCTCAGAGGAGACTTTAGACATTTCACTGATGCTAGAACTGTTAAGACTTTGGGAACTCTTGAAGAGGACTAAATGCATTTTGTCTTCTGACCTGGGCATGAGCTCTTTAGGAGCCAGGGAGGAATGTTATAGTTAGATATAAAATGTTGCCTAAAGAGCTCATTTATTAATGTTTAGAGTAAAGTAATGAGTCATGAGGGTTGTAATTCCAGCAGTGGATAAATCCGTTGTAACTGATTTATCTGGGTGGAGACCCAGGCCAGTAGGGTGTGACTGGAGGTGGGTCCTTGGGGGTGTGGCCTTGAGGATCATGTAAATGAATCCTCCTCCCTCTGCTTTTTGTCCCTTGCTTCCAGCCTCTATCATATGAGGAGCCAGTCCATGTGCTCTCCCTTCTGCCTCCTGCTGTCATGCCCTGAGATCTTCAGTCCCCAGCTTCACATGGACTGAACCTGAAATGTAAGAAAATAAATCTTCTTTCCTCTAAAAAAAAATAAAGAAAGAAAATAACTAATGGAGAAACTATGCATCTCAAACCTAATTTAGAAATGATTACTGATAAATCTAACTTATAGAATCAAATGAATTTTAATTAAAACATAGCTTAGAAATTGTGCCTTCATGATTTAAAGATATTTAAATGTATGGATATGTCTCTAAAATATTCAAATAGCTTACATGACACTGTTTTATGCATTGTATGACAAAAATTACATCATTGGAACAAAGTCATAGTCTATATATTACAGACTTTCATGATCATCAGTTAAAATAAAACTCAGTATATCTGGATGATTGAAACATCATGAACATATTAATAGAAGACACTTCGAATATGACAGAGTAACAGAAAAAGATGTCTTAAGATAATGTGCATGAAAGCAACTAGCACAGTACCTATATGATGTTCAAGGACATTGTCATGTAAAATAGTAAAAATTTCAGTATATATATTTAAATATTATAAATATAAATATACAGATTATTTAATACATATTTATATACAAATACATGTATAGTTATGTACATAAAGTATATCTATTTATTTATAACACATAAATATACATACTAAGATTTACCTTATGTATAGTCGTTTCTTAGGGCTGCTATAACAAAGTATTATAAATATAGTGTCTTAAAACAATAAAAATTTAGTCTTTCACGGTTCTGGAGGTTAAAACTTTGAAACCAAGATTTCAGCAGTACCATGCTTTATGCAAGAATCTGTTCCTGTCTTTTTCTTAGCTTCTGGTGTTGCTGGCAATCCTTGGCTTATAAATGCCTTATTACAATCTCTGTTACTCCACCCACACATGATGTTCTAACTGTGTGTCTGTGTCTTCACAAGGCGTTCTCCTTTGTGTGTATGTCTGTCTCTGTGTCTTTTCTGTGATGTAAGTCCTGGGGCCCCAAGGCCTGAGAAGATGGAGATCTGACATCCAATATCAGAAGACAGAAGAAGATAGATGTCCCAGCTCAAGAAGAGAGAGCAGTTTGCCCTTCCTCCCTCCACCTTTTTGTTCTATTAGGGACCTCAATAGAGGGGATGATGCCAGTAATGTGAGGGTCATCTTCTCCACTCAGTCTGTTGACTCAAATGCTAATCTCTTCTGGAAACACTCTCACAGACACACCCAGAAATTAGGTTTTCCAACCATCTGAGCAGGTCTTAGCATAGTAAGGGATGACACATAAAATTAACCACTACGTGTTTAAAAATGTTTTATTGCAAAAGCAATATATATTGCAATATGCAGTATATGCAATATATGCAATAAAATGTTTTATTCCAAAAGATATATATGTATATATACAGAGAGAGAGACAGAGAGAAGACTATTACTTAAAGCTATAATATGCCGGATAATTAATTTATCTCTAAATTCATGTTAGAAGAAATTCTTCTAATTCACACTTAATTATTTCATTTGTTTTAAGAATTTTATATATCATTCTTTGATACTTTTACTATAATATAAACAAGGGTAGATTAGATTTAAGCAACCAATAAAGTCAAAGTCTGTACAATCCTCAAGGGCCTCCATTATTCAGATTCTAACTTCTATTTGCCAAAATTAGTGATCCACTTATGTAGTGATCAGAGGTGTTTTTGGAAACCTCATTTTTTGACATAATATGTAATACATTTTAAATTACAAAAAATCTCATGTTTCATAAAGGAAGACAAAAACTGCTTGGCATAATACCAAACGAAAATTTGAAAAAATAGTAGAATGAGGAAGACTGGTTGAAATTCATTTAAAATTCTTAGAAAATATTGGAATTAAAACAATTGGGGATAAACCAGACATGATGGTGCAGCCCTGTAATCCCAGTACTTGGGAGGCTGACACAGGAGGATTGCAGGTTTGAAGCCAGAGTGTGGTAACTTAGTGAGACCCTGTTTCAAAATAGAAAATTGTTTAAAAAATGTTGGCAGTGTATATCAGAGATAGAGCTCCCCTGGATTTAATCCTCAGTGCCAAACAAACAAACAAATAAACAAACAAACTCTAATGGGTCATGAAACAAATGCTTTCGATTTTAGATTTTTAAAAATTTACAAATAGGGAAGTATATATCGAAACTACATTGAGATTCTATCTTACTCCAGTCAGAATGGCAATCATCAAAAATAGAAATAGCAATAAATTCTGGGGAGGATGTAAGAAAAAAAACTCTTCTACACTATTAGTGGAAGTGTAAATTAGTAGAGCCACTATGGAAATCTGTATGAAGATTCCTCAAAAAACTAAAAATAGCTCTACAATACATCCAGCTACATCACTCCTCAATATTTATCTGAAAGAATTAAAAGTTAGCATACTTTTTGATGCATGCATGACTGTGTTTATTGCATCATAGTTCACAACAGTCAAGTTATGGAATCATCCTAGATATCTGTCAACAGATGAATGAATAAAAAATGGTATATATACACAATGGTGTTTTATTCAGCCATAAAGAAGAATGGAATTATGTTATTTGCAGGAAAATGGATGGAGAGCATCATGTTATGAGAAGTAAGACAGATTCAGAAAGACAAGTGTTGTATGTTTTCTTTCATTTGTGGAAGCTAGAGGAAAAAATAAAAAAAGGGTTGTTATGACTGTAGAAGAGATACATTAGGGTAGAGGAAAGGTACTGTGGAGAGGGAGGGGGAAGAGCAAGGGAGGAATATGGGAGTGATATTGATCAACCTATGTTATGTGCATATATGAATATGCAACACTAAAATCCACTGTTCTGTATGATTAATATTTAACTCCATGTAAGCCCAACAACTTTCCAATCTACAAGTCTTGTCATGCCCCCAAAGTCCCCATGCTGCTCCTTGTAGCACTTCCCTGCCAGTTTCCTTTGGAAATCATAGCTCTGTTCTTCATACCTGTAGTTTTGTCTTTTCCAGAATGCCATATAAATAGAGTCACCCAGTATATAACTTTATGAGTCTAGATACTTTGATTGAATGTAATTTATTTGTGGTCTATCCATGTTGTTGGGCATGTAAATAATTCATTCTTTCATAATGTTGAGTAAAATTCAATTGCATGGATGTATCAGCCTAACAATCCAGGAGCTAAAGGACATTTGGTTTGTTTTAAGTTTTTGATGATTATGCTATACAGTTGCTAAACATTCATGTAGTTTTGTGTGTATGAATATGTTTTTTATTTCTCTTGGATAAATATGCAGGAGTGGGATTGCTGAGTCATATGTTAAGGGTATGCTTAATTTATAAGACTTTTATTAATCCACTTTTTCATCAAAGTGACCAATATACCTGACAAGAATGACTTAGAGGTGAAAAGGTTTATTTGACTCATGGTTTCAGAAGTTTAAATCATGGTTGGCTGGTTCCAAGGCAGAAACATCATGATGGTACAATGTGGCAGAGGAATGCTGCTCAAGGCATCTGGCAAGGGGAGAGAGAGAACACAGGGAAGGGACATAGATAGTCTCCAAGTCTATACTCTCCAGTGACTTACCTCCTCTAGCCACACCCCACCTGCCTAGAGTTACCACTCAATAAATCAATTCAAACTATTATTCCATCAATGAATTTATCCACCAATGAGATTAGAACCCCTATTCAATTATTTGACCTCTGAACATTTTTCCATTGGGAATGCATGAGTTCTTCTGAGTGTCATTCTATAACCCTAACAACTCTTAAACTGTTTACAAAAATGGATGTACTATTTGGTATTCCCACCAGCAATGCATGAGGTCACCAAATGCTCTTCATCATCACCAGAACTTATTATGACTTGGTATTTTTATGTCCACTGTAAGAGGTATATAGTGCTATCCCCTTGTGGTTGTAACTTGCATTGCATTCATGTCAAGTGATGTTAAATCTTTCTTCATGTGCTCATCTACAATGCATGTATCATCGTCTGTGAAATGCCTGTTCATATATTTTGTCTGTTCATAAAATATAAATATATAATTATATTTTAACTGGACTTTACATTTTCTCATTATGAACTTTGGAAGTAACTTATATATTCTCGACATATATCCTATATTGGATACATAATTTGCAAATAATTTTTCATTCTCTGGTTTAAATATTCAAACAGTTTTTGCAAAGTTGAGATATAATTTTATAAGTCCAGGAGCCATAAATATAGTGTATTAGGTCCTTTTTATCCTTGCCAATGCTTGATAATGTCAATGAGATAAATTAAAAATAACCCTAAAGGTACTATAGGATAATATAGGAGATTATATTTCATAAGAACAGATTAAGATAAACCATTTCTAAAAAATAACAAAAACTTGATGCCATAAAGAATAATAACTTGACTCCATAAAACTTAAGCAAACCACATCATAAAAAATAAAATGTGAAAGGATAGAAACACATTGGTGAAAAATATTTGCCAAACATATTAAATATGTTAATGTTTTTAATCTTTAAAGAACTCTTATAAAGTTATTTATAAGATACAACCCAATAAAGGTCATGAGCAGCAAATTTATAGTAGAAAGACATTTTAAAACAGTATGAAGTTTTCCAAACTCACTAAAAATTAATGGAACATAAATTGAAGCAAAACACATTGTTCTTCTATCAGATAGGCAAATGGAAAAATTTAGGTTATATACAATGTTGCCAAGAGTCTGTAGAGAAAGCCTCAAACACTTTAACTGGATCTATTAATTGGTATTTTCCCATTGAGCATGGTTTACAATATGCATAGGCCTTAGGACTCAATTTCTATAAAATTTATTTCACATGTATTATCTAAATTTGTCCTTCCAACATCCATGAGTGTAGTTATTTCACATACTTTTTTTTTTTTTGGCAGTACTAGGGATTGAATCCAAGGGCATTCTACCTGTGAGATACACCCCTCAGCTCTATTTTATATGCATTTTTTATTTTGAAACATGGTCTTAATAAGTTGCTGGGGGTGTCCCTGTGTTGCTGAAGCTGGCCTCAAACCTGTGATCCTCCTGTCTCAGCCTCCCAAGTAGTAGGATTATGGGCATGTGCCACCACAGCCAGCTATATTACTTATTTCAAGAATGAAAAAACATGGTGGGTCTTCCTGTTGTTAATTTCCAGTTTCAATCCATTGTGATCTGAGAAGATGCAGGGAATTATATCACATCTTTTGAATTTGCTGGTGCTTGCTTTGTGACCAGTATGTGGTCTATTTTGGAGAATGTTCCGTGGGCAGCTGAGAAAAATGTGTATTCAGGTGTTGTTGGTTGAAATAATCTGTATGTGTCTATTAGATCCATTTGGTCTATAGTTTTCTTTAGGTCTGAGCAATCTTTATTCATCTTTTGTCCGGAGGATCGATCTAGTGGCGTGAGTGGTGTGTTGAAGTCTCCCAA
>PVJS01057309.1:0-12091 GCA_004027185.1 Glis glis | reverse complement strand
GTTACCTTAATGTCTGTCCAAGGTTACGCCCCTTCTTTGGAGTAGCCCACATCCACTGGCTAACCCAGATGGGAATATAAAGACCTCACTTTCTCAGCCTGACTTAGGAGGATTCTGAAGGACCATTCCGGGTCCTGAGCATCCTCTGGGGCTGGGCCTGCAATGCAGTTTGAACGTTCCCTCTACCCAGTCTTTCTTCTTCCCTTCCATTCTACAAGTACTGACCTCAGGGCAGGTCTTAATTAACCTCCTGCAAGGTGAACTTATTACCCTGGTTACAGGTGGGTAGGGCCTCCTGGATATACTTTGCATGTTATTGTGTGCTAAGTAACTGAAGAATACAAAATGCAGAATCAGAGGTATAGCTGTATTCCTGGGATAGCACTAAAACCAAACTTACCTTAAATCACTCTAGAATTTGCCTTGACCCATTATTCATTCATGGCTATCAGTTTATAATTTTATAAAACACCATAAACTATATTTGTGAGAATCAGACAACAATTTAGTTTGAAAGACTTTGGTAAAAACATTTTTTGAAATGTCCTCTTTTAGTGCCAAACTTTGGAGCTTTTAATGGACATGATGGGCACACTGCATTGATTTGCCACCCTCACGTGATCTCAGTCAAGTGACTGATTCTGACCCCTGCTCCATTCCTTGAATGGAAAGTAATAATCACGTGACTTTTGTAAACTGAACATTGACTTTGACACATTTCACAAGCTTAAAATGGTGCTGAAACAAAAAGCTGCTCTTAAAACTATGCAACGCAACCTGCTAGTCTGTGAACCGAAGCTCTTTGCTGCCCTCTGTAGATAATTTAAGATGAAAATGGTAAAAGTCCTTAATTAGTAAACATTTATTTCTCAGTTTCGATATTTTGTTCTGTAAACTTAATAGAATAGACTTAACAGAGGATATTTCAATTGAAAGGGAATTAATAATCTTTTCCTATCATTTCTTTTGTATTATATCATTGCATTTCTCTATGTGCCTTTTAAAAGTAATCATTATCCCAAATAAAAACTACATATTAAACACACATACACACACACACACGCATTCATGAAAGAATAGTCATTTTTACTTTTGACTTTTCATCATTATACATATTAGCCACATTTAAAAAGTCAATAAAAAGTCAAACACTTTAGAACAGATGTATGGGCAAAGATTTTTTGGTAAGACCCTAAAAACAAAGGAAACCAAAGCAGAAATTGACAAATGGGATTAAATAAAACTAAAAATCGTACTCACAAGCAAAGAAACAACCAACAATTCTGCAAACTACTTGCAGAATGGGAGAAAATATTTGTAAGCTATACATCTGACAAGATTAATAATCAGAATAAATATCCAGGAACTCAATAGCAAGAAAACAATCAGATTAAAAAAAAATGGGCAAAAGACCTTAATAGAGATTTCTCAAAAGAGGATATATTAATGGTCAATAAATACATGAAAAAATGTTCAATATCAATAATCATAATATAAATTCAAATCAAAACTATAGTGAGATACCATCTTGTCCCATTTAGAATAGCTACTATCAAAAATACAAAAAAGAATAAATGATGGGAAGGATTTGAAGAAGGAAGAACTCTTATACACTGTTGGTGGGAATCTAAATTAGTACCACTAGTATGGAAAACAGTATGACGCTTTCTCAAAAAACTAAAAGTAGAACTACCATATGATCTAGTAATACCACTACTGGTTATTTATCCAAAGGAAAGGAAATGGTATGTTGAAGAGACACCTGCACTCCAGTGTTTACTGTTACACTATTCACAATAGTCAAAAAACAAAGACAATGTATGACATATATCCAAAGGAATACTATTCAGCCCCAAACAGGGTGAAATCCTGTCATTTGCAAAAACACGGACGAGTCTGCAAAACAGTATATTAAGAGAAATAGGCCAGGCACAGACAGACAAATGCCACATATTCTCACTCATATGTGGAAGCTGAATAAATTGATCTCATAGATATAGAGAGTAGAACAGCGGCTACCAGAGGCTAGGAAGGACAGGGGTAGGTAAGGATGGGGATAGAAAGATGTTGGTTATCAGGTACAAAAATACAGCTGGATAGGAATGAATTCTAGTGTTTTATACATCACAGTTAAATAATTATAGTTAATAATTTATGATACTTTCAAGATAACTAGAAGAAAGGATTTTGAATATTTCCAATTTTTAAAAAATGATAAATGTTTGAGGTTTTATATATGCTAATTACCGATTTGGTCATTACACATTGTATGCATGCATCAAAATATCACACTGTACCCCACAAATACATGCGATTATTATGAGTCAATTGAAAATTTTAAAATTCTTAAAAGTTATCATAGAAAATATATCGAATGTGTAAGTTCTATTTTGACATACTAGTTTTCCTTGCTTTTGTTAGGATGCTCATTGTTGTATTCTTTGTTGTTGTTAGCTATTCTCTTGTAGAGAGAAAGTCACTATTTTTAGTTATTTCAATTCGACTTGCTGGTTTTTTCCAGCATTTTCCATGTACGTGGCAAAGGTCTAGGTGGGGAGATCAAAATGATGACAGTGACAACAGCCAGCCTCGTATTTTCTCTGTGCAAGACACCCTGGCACATGTTTTACATACGTTGACCATTTAACCTGCCCAGATATTACAAGGTCTGTGTATTTGTAGAGCTCAAAATGTTGTTGAGAATAGCCTTGCCTGAAGTTCCATTATCATTTCCCTGTTACCACAGATTGCCTTTCTTACGGCATGAAGAAGATCAGCTATATTTTGTAACGCCCATTATTTCAGAGTAAGAGACTGTACTCCTGTGCAGGTAGGTGATAGGAGTCATTGATAAGCTTATCTGTGACTTCATGTCCTTTAGGCAGTGTGTTAATATTTCCCAAGAGATAAACAACTGCTCAATGTAGGTTCTTTAAATATGAGCCAGCCTTCTCTCATATCTTAAGAGCGGTGGTTACACCTTTATGAAAATAAGATCCTAAAGTCCTCCGCTATTGGTCTTCATTATTTCTACTACATCTGTTGTTATTTTACTTCTCTTATCTCTCTACTAGTTACACGGAAGTTCACCTGGCTTCATCTTTATGGACTGAAATTATACTTAGACTATTGCACATAATTAAAGAATCGTTGTCATATAGTGAAAATGGCAGATACTTTCTAGTGATGAGGATAGAAATTAAGGTGGAACAGAATGAAAAGTCACGTGGTTATAATGGATATTTAAAATTATTATGTCCACATAAAAGATTGGGAAATAGTTTTAAATAAATGTGAAAATATTACCAATCACCTTTATAAAACATTCTTGGTATATGTAAAGGTATTCATTTCAGAATTTTCAAAAAATTGGCAACTAAAAGCACTTACTTCACTGGCTATTTCTTCAAATCATTTTCAAGACACTATAGTAAAATTTAGCTATAAATTACATTTAACACAGGAAAAAGTATCATATTTTTTCTTACGTGACTACTCAAGTCTCTACAGAACAAAAGAATAATATTTTTAAAGTTAATTATTTAATAAAATTAGAAAAAATATTTTAAATCCCGGTACCATTTTAGGCCTTGGGGTTACTTCAGCAAACATCACTACTATTGAGGCATTATGCTACATCTTGTCATGATATCCTGGTAAAGAGAGAAAGAACATAAGCAAATAAATAGTTAAAATGTCATATGGTGGAAAAGTTAATCAGGAAAGAGAAAAAAGGAGTGTTTGTGTGTGGGCACAGGTGCACACATGCACCCACAGCTGCGATTTACAATAGGATGGCTCACTGATAAGGCTTCAATGAAGTAGGAGAGTATGCCTTGGTAATATCTGGTAAGAGTTCCAGGGTGAGGAGAGTGGGAGGTCCTGAGATGGGAGCATGTCTGTCTTGCTGAAAGGAACAAACGTGTCAAGTGTGGTCTGGAGCAGGGTGGGAGGCAGAGGAGTCTCAGAGCCTCAGTTGGTGGGGGGATGGAAGAGTCGGGTAGGGATAGGGAGAAGTGGCTTAGATCCCACAGACCTTGGTAGGTCATTGCAAAGATTCCAGTTTTAGGCTGAGATGGATGAGAAACCAGTGGATGGTTTGAGGGAAGGTATGATATGATGTGGCTTCTCTTTGTGAAATCTCTCTCTGATGGTCACATTGAAAAGAAACAAGCCATGACAACTAGAGCTGGGACCTCAGGTAGCAAGATGAGCAGTGAGCTTCTGCGGACCTCAGGAGGCTATTCTGAAATTTCAGTGGCCAATGGAAGGATTTTTTTCTTTCATTGTTTTCCCAGCCCAATCCTTATATTAATATTTTTCAAATTGATACATTTTAGATTTTTTTGAATAAATAATGCATCTCATACCTAAAAATGATAAAATAGTAAAAGGTATAGGGTAACGTCTTACTTCTTACCTTTGTCCCCATTTAGTAATATTCAGTTTTACAAATGTATATTAGTTTATTTTATTACTTATTAATGAGAATTCAGACTTTTTAATCAACATTGTAATATGCATGCTTGTACAAGCATGATAGAAGATTTAGACATGTTTTTAAAAAGTATATGAATAAAAATATAATATGAAAGTAGAAATCTCAAAGACATACATGAAGTAACCATTGAGATTCTCAGCCCAGATCCAGTTTTGGGGTGGATACACACCTCCCCCAGGTGCTGGGAATACTGGATGCTAATGGGACAGAACTGAGTTGCTCCCTGGGAATTGCCCTTGGCCGGAGGGACCAGACAGGGAACAGCCCCTGGCTCATGCCTGCCTGGGGAGGGCTGGAAGGCGCATGCCTCTGGCCTGCATTTAGACAGTTTGGAGGAGCTATGTGAGCTCCAGATTGCTCTGCAGGTTCAGCTAGGGCCTCAGGTTGGCCTCCTGGGGGTACTGTTACCCTAGCCCAGTCCCACCACCCTCACTTCCTGATAGGTGTTTCCCAGGAGCACTTCCAAATAAAACTTCTATAGGCACAGAGAACACAATTTGAGGCAAGACATTTAAAAGGATTAGTGTCTCCCATCCAAGTACTAACCAGGCATTGGATGGAACTCAAAAATATTATACTGAGTATGCCTAGTCCCAAAGGACGAATAGATGTATGTTCTCTCTTCTATGTGAAAGCTAGAGAGATATTCAGAAATAAGTGCATCATCAGATAGATGAGCAGAGGCTCCAGGGGAGTGACCGAGGGTGATTAAGGAAGAGAAGGGGGAGATGAAGTCACAAAGAACGAATAGTAGAAACAATGCCATGAACCTTTACAAAATTGCCAATTCCAATCTCAAAGACTTGTAGGGTGAGGGTAGAGGGGGACCCGGTGGGGAGGGCAATAAGAGTTGTGTGCATGTATTTTTCTAACACTCTGTACCCTAATATGATGTAAAACTATAATGTACCCAATAAAAAAAAGAAGGCCCCCCCTGGGGGGGAAGGATTAGTGTCATTAAAGTTAAGCTATTACAGTGTTGATAATTCTATTTAACATTTAAAATACTGTGATATTTTAGTCTTCCATGTGATGTTGTTTTTGGTTTAAGATCACTTTAATTTTCATGAATAAATAAATAAAAAATAAGAAAAAGTAAAAAAGATAAATATGTAAGGTGATAGATATGTTAATTAGCTGTATAAAATCATTATACAATGAATATATATAATTAAACCATCATGTATCCCATAAATATATAAAACTATTAATTTGTCAATTAAGAATATACTAATGCTAAAATACCTGATTCAATGTTTTCACTCTATTGATTATATAGTAGTAGACTGTTACTAAATGGTAGAAAACAAAAATATGTATAAACACAGACATTTTTAGCTTATGATGTAACTCTTCATAGGAGAAGCAGAGTAGAAGCCAACATATTTCTAAGCCATTATAAAAATTCCTTGTACAGTAGTCATATAATACACTAGGTTCTTAATATTTGAAAACTTGAAAGCAACTGAAATGAGCATTCACTGCAATCCTGACTCAAAGTTTTAAGACATTTTTATTGCTGCTTAATTTTCAGATAAGTTTTTTTTCTTTCTTTGGGTCTTTAAGGAACTTTTAAAAAGGAGGCTTCATTTGACATACAATGGAGACAAGGAATTTCAGAATCTCCTTTCCTGAAAATATAACAAAATAAGCAAAGAGAGAGAGAGAGAGAGAGAGAGAGAGAGAGAGAGAGAAATATAGTAACAAAATTAATAGCATCGATCAACAAAGAAAAAGGCCATTACCAAGTGAGAAGGTTTAATGACTTGGAGACTAAGGAGAATGGAGTGATTCTGTAGAATTACTCAACATGACTGGGTTCCTAACCTGAATATTCGTGAACCCCAAATCTGAAGGTAAGTAATCTGATTGTATATTACTACCTTTTTTTCTTTTCAGAGTATAAAATTTTACAAATTGATGCAAGGGGGAAAGGATTAAATTATGAACAATGACTAGTGCTTTCAGAAAGAGAAAGATCCAAAGGTAAAACAATCCAAAGTTCATTGGTTTCTTTTAAGAAGAAAGGGATGCATATCCCCAATTTTGAGAGTAATAATCCCTGATTAAGGACTTGTGGGAAAACACCATTTATTATGGAAAATTTCAAGCATATTTAAAAAGAATGAATAATATAATCAACCAACATGCACTTATCACCCAAACTTCAGAGTTATCCACAGTTGCCAAGACGGTTCCATCCATGTCACCACCTACCCCACATTTTTAAATATTGAGAATCTATGGAAGGTGTTTCAAAATCAAAGCCATTTTTGGAAGCTAACAACATGTCTATTACACAGCAGATACAAAATGGTTTTTGATAAATAAATAAATTAGTCAATGAATGAATCAATCTCCATTTATCTAACTCATTTCATAGCCCAGAAAATGAGTCTGCATTCAACAGAAGATAAATATTAGACGATGAATGTGATGCTAGGAAAATCATGCAAAGAACAACATCTCATTGAAATATGCTCAAGGACAGGCATTTCAAAGATAATTCGGGCTAACATTATGGATACTCCTTAAATGAGAAAGAGATTCCTGTTGATGGACACCTTCCCAAGCTAGTAGGGACTACGAAATACTGCTGGAAGCTCACCGGTGATAGAATTCAAATTATCAGGCCTATGTTCACAGTGACAATATGCTGCTGAGACCTCAGCCTGTGCCTGACGATAAAGCACTTGTATGAACTTAAAATATGGCTTTCTGGCCGGGCGTGGTGGCGCACGCTTATAATCCCAGTACTTTGGGAGGCGGAGACCGGAGGATCTGGGTTCGCGGCCAGCCTCAGCGCACGTGTGCGCGCGATCTCTCTCTCTCTCTCTCCCTGTCTCTCTCTCTCTCTCTACTTAATGAGGCCCTCCACAACTTCATGAGACCCAGTCTCAAAATAAAGTATAAAAAATAGGGCTGGGGGCGTAGCGCGGAGGTAGAACGCCCCTGCGTTCAATCCCCGGTACCGAAAAAAAAAAAATGGCTTTCTGAGGTGGGTGTGGAGTCATGCCTGTAATCTCAGTACTTGGGAGGCTGAAATAGGAGAATCACAGGTTTGAGGACAGCCTTAGCAACACAGTGAGAGTCTCAGCAACCTAGTAAGACTCTGTTTCAAAACAAATAAACAAACAAAAAATAAAAGGGCTGGAGATGCAGTCTGGAAGTAGAATGCCCCTGGGTTCAATCCCTAGTAACACACACACACACACACACACACACACACACAATGGCTTTTTGAGATGTTGATACCCCGACATATATCAAAATGTATAATTACAATGCACCAATACATGAACATAAAAAAAAGAAATGTCAGGTCTAAATTGATATAATTTTACCTTTTTGGTGGTGAATTCATGTTTCAGAATTTAGTGCAAATAAGAAGTGTGTAAAGACACATTTATATGTAGACATAAAACCCCTAAAGTAAACACACATAACTTTATCATTTTTGTCACTTATTTCCCAAGTGCCTTAGAGGCCAGCTCTATTTTTCTTGGACCATATGGATAACCTCCCAATAGAGTTGGGTAAAAAATGTGATTATATGATACTAGAATCTCTAAAATGTCAACTGAAATGTGATTTATTAAATCATCTAGATATTTAGCTTATAACACACTAAACACCTAAATAATTTGAAATATGATGTTCCTAAGAATTTTATTACCATTATTTTTTTTACAAGATTAAGATTTTAGTTGTCGTTGAAAGGCTACAATTCTTCCCAAGACAAATGGTAGTATTTGGAAGCAACTACAATTAGAGTGGAAGTTAAGTATTCAGAGGAAGCCGGGCGTGGTGGCGCACGCTTGTAATCCCAGTACTTTGGGAGGCGGAGACCGGAGGACCCAGGTTCGCGGCCAGCCTCAGCTCTCTTGCTCTCTCTTTCCCTCTCTCTCTCTCTCTCTCTCTCTCTCTCCCTCCTTAGTGAGGCCCTCCGCAACTTCGTGAGACCCGGTTTCAAAATAAAGTATAAAAAATAGGGCCGGGGGCGTAGTGCAGAGGTAGAACGCCCCTGCGTTCAAACCCCGGTACCGCAAAAAAAAAAAAAAAAGTATTCAGAGGAAACTGTGGCCAAAAGGAGAGTGAGACCTGGGCTGTCTGTGGAGATGTGTTGTAAAAGATCTGATTTGATTTGCCTCTGATTTGAAACATAATGAACAGAACATTTATAATGACTTTTTTTTTTGCAGTTCTGGGGATTGAACCCAGGGGCATTCTACCTCTGAGCTACACCCCCAGCACTATTATTTATTCTTTATTTTGAAACAGGGTCTTTCACTAAGTTGCAGAGGGCCTCACTAAGTAGTTGAGGCTGGCTCAGCCTCCCAAGTACTGGGATTACAAATGTGCGCCACCACCCCCGGCAACTTTTTAAAATTTATATAATTTAATTGTGAAATTTTAATACAGAAAGAAGTAATATTTAAATCTAATAATTTAATTTAATTTAATTTATTTATTTAATTTAATTCTATTTTGATGCAGACAAGCTATAAAATGTTTTCTTTTTTTCAAAACATAGTTTATTTTTAAAGATGGAACTATCTAGGGTAGAACTACTAAGGAATCAGACCAATCTGTACAAGGAAAAAATAATACCAATTTTAGTATCTCCTTTTAGCTGAGTACCCCTACCCTATCTACAAATTATACCAAGTAATGAATCTTTAAGGAAATTTACCACGTGTTGATATAGATAGAATTAGAAGACATGTCTTTAATTCTTTGAAACATTTTTGTTTTCTGTAACCATTTTTGAATATAGATACAGTCTTTTAAATATTGATTATTCTGGAGATAAAATTAACAGTATACCTGAATTGTGTTTTTACTTGAGAGAAAATGGACACCTCAATTTTACTAACAACTTCAAAGTAGCTGTGGTTTAAATTATGTCACATAAATTTTTTTTTTTTTGTAGTACTGGGGATTGAACCACCCAGGGGCATTCTACCTCCTAGCTACACAGAAGTTTTATTTTTTATTCTTTATTTTGAAACAGAGTCTCACTAAGTTGCGGAGGGCCTCACTGAGTAGCTGAGGCTGACTGCAAACCTGCAATCCTCCTGTCTCAGCCTCCCAAGTACTAGGATTACAAGCATGCACCACCATGCCCCGCTCTCACATCAAATTTATAAAAACAAAAACAACATCACACACTGGAACACACACAATCACATATTATACAAGGATTTATTAGATTGGCTCACATGATCACACTGACAAACTTTCATGATGAGCCAAAGCAATTCTGAGCAATAAGAACCGCATAAAGAGGCAGCACAAATTCCTAATTCCCAATCATACTACAGAGCTACAGTAACAAAAATGGCATGATGTTGGCATAAAAATAGATTCATAGGCCAATGGAACAGGAGACACAGAGACAAATTTACACACTTCCAGCCAGCTGATTATTTAAAAAAGTGACAAAAATATATGTTAGAGAATAGGCAGCCCTCTTATCAAATGGTGCTGAGAAAACTGGACATCCATATATAGAAGAATGAAACTAGATCCCTATCTCTTACCCTGCACAAAAGCCAACTCAAAGACCCAGAAATTAGAAAAGAAACTTTAAAAATACTTGAAGACAACACAAATAGGCATGGGAAAAGATTTCCTTAACAAAACCCCTAAACCCAGGAAATAAAACTGAGTCAATAAATGGGATGGTAGCAAATTTAAAAGCTTCTGCAGCAAAGGAAACAGTCAAGAACACAGAGAGCCCACAGAATGGGAGAAAATCTTTGTCAGCTACTTCTCTGGTAGAGGACTAATATCTAGAATATAAAAAAGTCTCAAAAAACTTAACACCAAAAAAAAAAACAGTGAAAAAATGGACAATTGTGCCAAGAATGGTAGTGCATACCTGTAGTTCCAGCCCTTGGGAGGCAGATACAGGAGAATCACAGGCTTGATGACAGTCCAGCAATGAAGTGAGACTCAGCAAGATCCTTCCTTCCTTCCTTCCTTCCTTCCTTCCTTCCTTCCTTCCTTCCTCCCTCCCTCCCTCCATCCCTCCATCCCTCTCTCTTTCTTTCTTTCTTGGTACTGGGGATTGAGCCCAGGGGCATTCTACCTCCAAGCTATACCCCCAGCTGTATTTTTTGTTTGTTTGTTTGTTTGGAAAATAGGGTCTCTCTAGGATGCTGAGAGCCTTGCTAAGTTGCTGAGGCTGGCCTTGAACCTGCAATCCTCTGTCTCAGCCTCCCAAGTATCAGGATTACAGTCTTGCACCACCACACCAGGCTATATAAGATTTTATTCCAAAACAAAACAACAAACAAACAAATAAACAAAAGGCTGAGGGTGTAGCTCAGAGGTAGAAAGCTCCTGGGTTTAGTTCCTAGTACCACAGGAAACAAAGAAAAAAGAAACATGGGCAACTGTATTGAACAGACACATCTCAGAAGAAGAAATACAAATTGCCAACAAATATATGAAAAACATTCAACATCATTAGCAACTAGGGAAATGCAATCAAAACTACCCCAAGATTCCATCTCACTCCTGTTAAAATGGCAGCCATTAAGGGTATAAACCATAAGAAATGCTGGCGAGGATGTGAGGAAAGAGGGGCTCTTAGACACTTTTGTTGGGATAGGAAATTAGAACAACCACTATGGAAATCAGGATGAAGATTCCTCAAAAATCTAGGAATGGAACCACCATATGACCCAGCTGTATCACTCTGTGGCATCTTTCTAAAAGAATTAAGGTTAGAACAGTGATAAATGCATTTCCATATTTATAGCAGCACAATTCACAATAGCCAAATTATGTAACCAGCCTCGGTGTCCATCAACAGATGAATGGATCAAGAAAATGTGGTATATACACACAGAGGCATTTTACTCAGCCATAAAGAACAAAATTATGTCATTTGCAGGAGAATGGATAGAACTAGAGAATACTATGTTAAGTGAAATCAGTCTCAGAAAATCAAGGGTCCTACATTTTCTCTCATATGTGGAAACTAGAGAGAAAATAGGAAAGAAAAAGAACTTCATGATAATAAAGAGACAAGTGGAATAGTAGGCGAGGGAGAAGTGGAGGAAAACAAGGAGACTTGAGGAAAGAAACAGACCAAATAATATCATGACCATATGTGAAGGTATCACTAACAACCTTATTAGCATGCACAGGGAGGGAGGAGTGGGTAGCAGGATGGGGTTAGGAGAGAACCACACCAAGAGATGTTGTACACATGTATAAATGTATCACTTTAAATCTCACTGGGATGTGTAATTATATTGCACCAATAAAACTCTAAAACAAAACAAACAAAAAACAGTTTCATGATGGCCATTGCAGGCTAGAGAGCCAGAGAAGGCTCAGTCCAAGAAATCTGGAGCCTCAGAAGCAGGGAAGCCAATGGTACAGCTCCTAGTCCAAGGCCAGAGGTCCAAGAGCCCCCAAAGAGCTGCTGGTACAAGTCCCAGAATCCAAAAGCCAAAGAATCTATAGTCTGATGTCCAAGGGCAGCAGCAGGAGAAAACACTGTGCTACAGAAGGAAGTGTGTATGTATGTGTGTGTGTGTGTTTGTGTGTGTGTGTGTGTGTGTGTGTATGTGT
>PVJS01057308.1:0-12090 GCA_004027185.1 Glis glis | reverse complement strand
AATAATGCAATCAAGAGTATCCATTTTAAAAAATAATAAACTCCAAAGAATTAACTGCCTTCTACATTCAAACCAATATGACCAGTGTTTCATTAGCTATTTCACAAATACCATGTTTAAAAACATAAAATTAACTCCCTCCTAACCAGAGACATAGACTGTTACCTAACAAACTGCTAAGCTTTGGTTATATAAAGTGCGATTCAGTAAGGTGCCATCCCAGTCATTCAAATACACCTAGCAATTTTGCAGTTCACTACTATCTTCAAAATAATTTTCTTTTAGACTCAGTTAAGACATTCAAATTGACAACAATTCCAAAATTCTTCCAGAACAATCTGCAATGTGCTTCACGAGTCCTCGGTAACTGGCAATGAAGCTTAGAGGAGTGGGGCAATTCATATTTGTGCTACTACACATTCAAGATCTGGCTCTTTTTTTCTTTAAATACTTTCACACTTTTTGTTGTATAAAATTTTCAAGTTTTATTATGATACAGGCGGTACATTCCATGACCCTCATGGCAACCTCAGAAGTGAATCTGTCATTTGGGATCTGAGGGAAAGGAAGCAAGTCAGGGTATCTTGTTTTCAAACTGTCTACACCGTAAGCTTCCAATGTGTGGACATCATTTGTCAGTCCTTCGAGTTGCTGACTATATTCTTCTATTTTCTGTGCGAGCGCAGTGGGCTTCACATCTTTATCGGACTTGCCCCGCACAGCATAGTCAGCTGCGATCAGAGCTAGCTTGGTAGAGAGGTAACATTTAAAGCACACCCACTCGTTGGCATTTTTATGAAGGTCATTCCTGGCAGCTGAGAAGTTGGCTCTGGCTTGCCTTAGCCATCTCCGGGCTTCAACTGGGTTGCCGACTGACTTGAAAGTGGGGGGAACAAAGAACCTCTGAGAGTAAGTCTGCCCAGCAGAAGGAGCGCATTTTTCTTTATTTTGCTGCTGCCTTTCAGATTTATGGCTTGTTGCTTCTTGATTCCATGAAGTATAGAATCTTTGAAACGAGTACTTGTCCGACTGGAAACGAGATGCTGAGGCTGAAAATGTTCGCCTAGAGGTTCTGTCTGCATTTTGATCTAGAAAAGCCTGTTTTTCTAATCTGTTGATTTCATTCTGCAAGTGTTTAAAAACTTCATTGGCGATGTCATGGTTCTCTGGGTTTTTGTCAGGGTGCCACTTCAAATACAGCCGCCTGATGATCTTTTTCCGTTCTGATTCTGGAAGCTTCCACGCTTGCTCCACCACTGATGTCACTTCCTTTAGGATTTCTGGTAAGGAATTGACCTTCAGCTTTTTGGGAGAGTGATGTTTTGAGGATGAAGTCTTGTGGCTCTCTCGACCAGAGAAGAGCGGAGGAATGCTTCGCAGGCCAGGGGCGAGGAACTCCGTGGGGCTGGTTGGTGTCGAAGGGGCACTGTCTCTGTTCTGAGAGCTTTCATCAGGCCTTGAAAACTTGTACAAATCAAGCGAGCTAACTATTTTATATTCACTATAACCAATATCGATCTGATAAATCTTTCCTAGAAAACTAGAATTGTCAGCATCTTCTCTTTCGACTTCTTGCACAATAATCGCATAGGTGTACGTTGGCTGGTAGGACCCATAGATATCACCACCTTCAGCATCCACAAGGTACCCGACATACTCTCCCGGATAAAAAACGTTCATTGGGTCCATAAGCAGAGTGTAATGAATCTCAGCAGGAATCGGTGTGCCAGGCATTGGCAGTTCCAGTTTCGATGGCTCTGAAGAGTCGTATTTTACTCCTAAACTGTCGAGTTTCTCACTGATCCTGTAAATATCGTTGCACCCCAGCATAGCAATTAAATATGAAGTGTCAGAAATCAAATTGTCAGTTGCTGATTTCAGAGTCATCGCTAGTGCTAGCAGGAAATTAATGTCTTTACTGTCCGAATGTTGGATATAAAGCAGGATGACCGCATTGCCAAACCGCTTCAGAAAAGCAAAAGTTTCACTTCTGCTATGGGGAATGGGATTAAAGCCTTTCACTCTGAGTGTTGTTTGAAGCTTTTCAAAGCAAGACACTTTCAAGCCTTCTCTCAGGGCTTTGCAGAGTCTGATGGCCTTTTCCTCATTGGCCAGGAAAGCATTGTCATTTTCGTGCTTCATGATCCTAATCAGTCCTGTGATGAACTGTTCAGAGGACAAGAGCAACTGCAATCGTCCCTGAAGAGAACACAGTGCTCCAAACTGACAGACTTTCGGGGTCTCTTCATCTAACTGTTCTTCGAGTATACTGCTCAACAGACGAGGTCTCAGTTTTTGAGGAAAGAGCATTATCAATTTAGTATGAAATCCGTGGTCCTTCCCCAAGTAGCACTGGCTAAGGTCGACCAACATTTGCACACCGATGTTCCCCTGGATCCTGCTTTTATAATGTGGGGCATCATCAAACACTAAGATGCTGGACTTCACCAACCTACCATCCTGGCTTGGAAGGTAGAGTGCAAGGTCTCGGACATTCTCGAGATCACCCCTTACCTTGACTGAATCATTCTGCAGACTTTTAAACAGACCAGAAACTACCCTCTTAACTGTACGCATCTCATTGGGATCTAACTGTTTTCCTTCCGAGTTCTTGAATATGCGGCTCAACACTTCAACGTACTGCTTAGTTGAAATAATATCTTCAGTACCTAAGTGTTTGAACAGCTGATGAAATGTGCCAAGTTCTAAGGGTAGCTTGTACAAATAAGGTTTAAAGTCAGATTCATATTCCAGGTTGATCACTACCTCCTCGGGCTTCAAAAGTTTCCAACCATCTTCTACCATCACAAATGCAACCCCCCGCAGCTGAAAACGGAACTCCCTCTTTTCCGCACTGAGAAATTCATATATGCTCCGTAAGACTTTTGCTCTGGTTTTTACCATTTCTTCATCCAAAGTCGTTATGTTGCATATGTTTCTGCAGTTATTAATGACCTTATCAAGAGGGGGATCCAGATTAACATTAAGCATGTTTAAAACTTGTTCCAGCTGTTCTTGTGGGCCAAGGTCACTGCCTTCTTGCTCTTTGATACTCAAGGGTGTGGCTTTCTCTGGAAGAATAGGGCAAGACGTCCACAACAGCTGAAGCACATCGCACTGCTTGAATTTTGGATTTACTTGCGCTCCATTAAACTTTATGAGAGGAAGTGTCCCGTTTACCTCTTGGTATTGAGGATGAAATCTAATGTATTCGGCAGGGGCCCGCTCAGGACACAAGAATGGTATTAAAGACAGTTCTTTCAGAAAGTTTCCAGATAACAAGTCCATTCGTTCTTGGAATATATGATGGAGAAGGATATCGACTGTATTCTGCAATGTTTCTTTAGACCAGTTTTCTGTATTAGCTCTCACGCTGATTTCCTTAGCAAACTGTAGCAACTGCTGCTGAGAAAGTATGTATTTTAGTCCAATGTTTCTTAGGAACTCCACCCAGGATGTCATAAATGCAACTTGATTTTTAGGTTTTATAAGCTGCTCCAATTTCTTGAAGAAATCCTTAGGAATGAATAATTTCTCAGGAAGCATAACTTCAAAAACTCTCACAGTTCTATCATAGAAATGTTTTGCTTGCTTTAGTCGACTGTTAGCATCATGGATAATCAATAAACTTTCTAGTTTTTCAAAAAGTTGTTCCTTAATCTCAGACAATTCCTCAATACTTGATAATCTATTCTTAAGATAGATCAAGTGCTCTAACTTTGCATCATAAGAGAGATTTTCTATTTTTGGTAAGAGGTGTTTCAAATATACCTCCAAGTCATCTACAGGCACACAGCCAAGTACTTCATATAGTTCTTTTAAATGCATTTTTTCTTCAAGAAACGCAGAAGAAGATGATTGTGTCCATTTTTCCACTTCTGCTGAAGGGATATTTTTTGTAAGTACGTAGCATGTTCCAAATTTTGCAATGCTCATGTAGCGGCCACTGATGGATTTGTAGCATGGAAGTGACTTCAAAATTTTGATGTCATCTTGGGACATCAAGTGACTCAAATTGCAGTTGAAATACATCAGAAGTGCCTCAAAGTCATTTTCTACTAACTTTTCAGTTCTGAAGGTTGAAGTCTGGACCATATAATGTAACGCTTTCAAAATGCTTGTGGGGCTGTCTATGTTTGCGGTGTGACAGGAGAGCAGAGGAACAAAGGTACTGTCCTTGGAGCAGACTTTGTTCAAAGCAAGCTGAATGCAACCAGCTTTCATCAGAGCATGAAACACTTTATCACTCTGAGCGTTTGGGAAAACTGCAATGTGCATGAGGCTCAGAGGAAGCAGCACATCCCCTTCGGGAACCACAAGCTGGTTGGCCGAAACAGTAAACTTGGTTCCTGGAAGCAATGCCCAGTCTTTCAGGGTATCAACAACGACGTCAAATGTTGGATTTGCTTCTTCCTGGTCTTCTTTCACACTTACAGATTCACTGATAAAATGCCATGCATTTTTAAGCCAAGATTCACTCGCAAAATTGTCTTTCCACTTTGTGCAATTTTTGGTCTTATATTCACGAGGCAGCACAGAGGATAACAAATCAGCAAAGCTGGAAATGTCAAACACTTTTGCAACTTTACAGTTCAGTAAAATGTTACTGTATTTCAAATATAATGTATTCATAAACAAGTCTTTTCGAGATGGAATCAATTCATGGTATGTGGTTAGAAACTTGGATCTCTTTGCATCAAAAGTTTGCAAAACACTGTCCAGTGTAATGAGAAGAGGCAGTCCCTCAACTTCGATCTCATTTTCTTCGGCATCCTTGAAACAATAATCAACTAAAAGTTTTAAGCTGTGAAAAAGTTTTAGGTTAGTCTGCTGGAGACGACAAGGCAGCTTCCCAATATGGCAATTAGTATCAGGAGAGGAGAAGGTCATCAGAAAGGACCTAACATCAGCGGGAGTCACATAGCTCACAGGGATATCGGCATCTATGAGGCAGTGGTAAAGGTTAGCAGTTTCATCACAGTTATACACCAAGTTGAAACCAATTTCTAAAAGTAGGTGTTTCAGCCTATAGACATTCTCTGCTACTGTTTTGCGTGTTGTGATATTATAGTCTGCATTTTTAAGGTGTTGTAATTCATCCTGTAGTAAATTGTCAAAAAATGGTCTGGTTTTATTTGAAGAAGACATGTTAATCCAAGTAATTATGACTGCAGAGTGCAAATCAGAGCCATCAATGTTTGGAGCCCGGACGACAGGTAGAAGGCGTTTCATGTCTTCGTGAATGCAGCCATAAAGCGCTTTCACCAGGCAGTATAAATCTGGCTGAAGATCAAGGCGGTTAACTGGGAAAAATGACAAAAACTTCTTTAAAGTGTCCTTTACAACATGAATAGGCGTGTTCTGCAAAACTGATAACGTGGGGTCAGAACCAGGGAAATACCGTTTTTTTAACTGGATTAGTAATTCAACATAGGCGGGGGCTATTAATGCTGTCATTAAACTGTTGTTCCAGTCACTTCGAACACCAACTCCATTGTCGTCCCGCCACAGGTTTCTTCTGGCCGAGTCGAGGGCGAAGTGGCCATTCACGTGAAACGGCAGTCCTGTCTCCAAAGAGAGAGGCAGGAAACAGAAGGCCCTGTGGGGTTTCTTGTAGTTGTGAGTGATGCAGGCAGCCACTCCGCCTCGTGGGAAGAGAGTAATATCTTGGTTCTTGTGTGCTGATATAACACTCTTAGATACTTTCTCCATGCTTGAAAAACCTGATCTATTACAAATCAGCCAGGTGGTAAGATTTCCTTCAGAGTCCTCAGTATCCATAGTATAAGTTATCTGCTGAACTGGAATGTCTTTCAGCTGCCTCTTTTTAGTAACGCTATCAATTACAGATGCATGAAACTGTTTCCTTTTCAATCTGTCTCCATCAGTGATTTTACCTTTTACCGAATACAGCACATTTAGTGCCCCAGTGGCTTTATCTATTTCACAAATGGAAATCTTCTCCATGTGATTAAGAAACATTAGGAGTTCTGCCCCATCTGAGCGTAACTTGTCCAAAAGATTCTGCACCATTCTGTCCGATGATGGAACTGAGGAAATTTCTGAAACTTTTGCCATTTCTGCATTCCGAAGAGGAAATCTAAACATTGTGCAATTATCCAGTTTAAAATGGGTTCCCAAGTAAAGATCGAGAACATCTGAGAACTGTGTCCTAAAATCTGCATCCAAATCTCTAAACATGCGTCCTGGACTAACAGATGTGGCTCCTGGTGCGTATCTGGCATGAGGATCAAAAATACACAGGATGTCGTTGCCAGAAATAAAAGAGGGGCAGTCTGTAATATGGTACACAGAATTGAACCCTATGCCATACTGTCCAGTTTTGCAAGGATTTCCTTCTTTGGTGCCTTTCCCAAGGTTCTGAATTCCTCTAACGTCGTCTTCTGTAAAGGGCTGGTTGTTGTACACACAGAGTGCTGGCCCTTGCAATGGGGCCCACTTATCATCAAATATCCTATCAGCTGGATGCTGCCTGGGGTCAAACACAAAGCAGATCTCTGTGGCCTTGGCATCGTCAGCATTTTGAAGAAGCTCCTTCAACATCTCCTTTTCTGAAGGGTAGGCATTAAGGATGCTCTTAATTCTGCTGGTCAGTTTTTCTTTCTGCCCAAATTCTGTGCCGAGCGTTGTAAAGCAGATGTTGGATGCGTACCTTTCCAAGGCTTTATGTCGCTTTGGTATCGCTCCTAGTTTTACTGCTACTTCCCGGGGAATGTCAGCGTGGCAATATTTTACAGTGGTATCCTTTACTTTTATCCAGGGACAATCATTGTAGCATAATGACTTAGCAGGGAGAAGCATAAGATTGGTATCTGGCAGCAATATTTTGCCATAATTTTTCTCACAAAACTCTTGTTTCTTTTCTCTGATAAGACTCCATATGCCTTCACTGACTATTCGTCGGCAAAGCTGAAAATTCTCCTCTGTTATTTGTTTTCTTCCTCTTTCTTGATCAATAGATTCCAACACCAGGGCAAAATCTTCAACCATAAATGACTGCCTCACACCCACACTTTCAAAAAGTTCACGGAAATTATTTTTATATTTATTAGGTAACTGATAAAGGTACGGAGCGGCTTCGAAATTCAAATGAAAAGAAACTTTTTCTGAATCAACATAGGCATTTTCCACCAGGATGAAGCTAAAGGACTTTAACTTCTCTGTAATCAGTACCTTAGTCGTCTCGTTCTGCATCATTGCTTCATGAAGGTATTTGTAGCAAGCGTTGGTGATGTTCTCCTGGTACAATGTAACTCCGTCCTCCACTGATTTTGCAACTTCTTTCAACTGGTCTATAACCAAATCAACTGTTGGCTTTTTTAGTAATCCTAAAAACTCTTTAACAGCTAAAGACACTGAACCACAACCTCTGAAAGAGTGGGAATTCTCATTTAGAATTGGCTGCAAAAGACAAACTATATCTTGATGTTCAGCTGTATAGAGGTCTCTTGCTGCAAACATGGTCTCAGGCTTAAAGCTGTTACCTTTCCATTCCAAAGAAAAACCTGCTGGCTTTGTTAAAAATGGAAGGAAGGAGATGGTTTGATATTTTGCAGCAAAATCCTTTGCTCTAGGATCCCTTATTTTTAGTTTCTCATCAATAAGACTTAATAGGATGCTACTTCTTAGACACGCAGCGACATGATCCCTTTTATTAATTTCAGCTACTGACTCCGCACGTTCTAGCATGTCATCCCATAAAATGTCATCTTTTGCCATACCTAACTGAACTAGTTTAATCAAAATAATGGGATTGAGGTAATCCTGAGTAGAACCATAAGGGAACCGCCCATCTTTAGTCTCAAATAATTTAGCAACTCGGCCTTCAGGGTGGATCAGTCTTGATGGTAAAACCAAAGGATGCCCCTCCAAGGAGCAAGGGATACATGGAGTAACACGAAGGATTCCTGAGAACTCATCTACTTTTTCATTCAGAACAAAATTCATTAGAGGGTCTCTAAGTTCTGCTTCAATTTCTTGAATATTTGGAAAAAACACCTCTGAAAAGAACTGCTTCTCAGAAAACGTATTTTCAAGCAGGACCTGTTTGCAGCCAGCTTCTTCGAACCCTGCCTTTACCGAAGAAGGAAGCTCAACAGCACAAAGGTTTTTGGATCCAGTCTTTTTGAGGTATTTCAGAAATATCTTGAAGGCTGCTGGACCAACATCTTTTCTTTTAAGTATAGAGTCATCTAGAAACCTCACATTCTTCATGGAAACCCAGGTAGATCCATCAGAGAAGACTCTAGTCAAGTCTTTTCCTTTTCCATGAGCTACATCTTCATAAAAGCCTTGGCAAATTATCGAGAAGTCATCGTGCACTAAATCAGGATCAGGCCATACAGCATAGTAGGAATAATCCACTAGCTCCCCGCCAGTGGCAAGGTCCCGTAAGACACTGAGCGCCTGTAAGTAAGCTTTCACAATGACGTGTCTCATGAACGTGGTATTCCATCGTCCCTTTGTATCTGTCTTCCAGATTTCTTTTCTATTTGAAGTAACAGCAAAGCACCCATTGATGTGAACTGGCAAGCCCGTTTTTATCCGTAAAGGTAAATAGCAAAACACCTCTCCGAGGTGTGATTTCACAGTCCACTTCTGGTCCTGGGTTTCAGACAGCAGAATCCCCACTGCCCCACAAGGAACCAGCCCCAGCCTTCGTCCACTTTCACTCAGGGAAAACTTGAGCGCCTCTCCAGTATCCATGCAGGTACAGATGAGCCATGTGGTAGAATCCACCGTTTTTTGGGGCAACTCATCAGATGGCTTTTTTGATTGGCCAGACTTGGCCATTTCAAAGAGAGCAGTTGGGTCATCGTCTGGACCTCTGAAAAGCGGTGACTGTAAGTCAGCGATCCTTCTGAACACATGGTGAAACTCTTCCACTGTAATCTGAAGGATGCAAGATGACCTCGGCGCATCGGCGGGCAGCTTTTTGCTACTGCCACTGCAAGTCTTCATGAGCTGAGCAGCTTCTTTCAAAACGCTTACAACAGGCGCGTTCAAGGCTTTGGAGGAGCAGGATTTTTTTTTAATTATTATTGTATCTTGTGCTAAGCTAGGATTGGTTTCCTCAATCTTCAAGTATTTCAAATACATTGAGGTCACACTCTGAGTAAAAATGATGAGCCTGTGTCCACAGAGACTAAATTCATCCACAAGAGAGTAAATATCGGCTGTATTGTAGCAGGTACTACTAACTTCACTCACTTTGGCTTCCTGTTGCGTTCTAAAGGACAGTCGGAAAAGAGTTCCATTGTAGCTATAAGGTGCTTCTACCGTCAAAGGTAACTGACAGCCAAATACGTCGATAAATGGCTTGAACTGATTAGGAAACTTTCTAAGTCTTTTCTGTTGTTTACTCCAATTAATCTTGATCCCAGGATTCGATTTATCTTTAATGTGTTTGCTGATATGATTTATATTTGGATCAAACATGATCATGAATTCCCGGCTCATAATGATGGGGATGTCAGTGATGTGGTACACAGAATTAAACCCTAGGCCAAATTTTCCAACTTTGTCAACTTCTCCCCTTTTTAAAGATTCTCCTAACCTGGTTATGTTCACAAAATCCGAATCTGAGAATTCAGAGTTATTGAATGACCACAAAGCAGGCCCGTGGCAGGCCGCCATCCCGGGGTCTAGGAGATTCTCTCTTATATCCATATTTCTTCTCATATCAATCATGAAACTGCACTCTGTCGCATCTGCATCGTCAGCATTTTGAAGTAGCTCTTTAAAAATATCTGACACAGAAGGGTACTCTTCCAGAATATTTTTGATCCTTACGGTAAGGGGTTCTCTTTGTCCTGACTGCTCAAATCCCATATTTTCAGGATTGATCAGCCTTGTACTCAGGCAAGGAACTTTGAGCCACTCTGCAGTTTTCATGGGTATATCCTCATGTACCAGAATGATGGGTTCCACTGAATCTTCCAGTAGGTCATTGAGGTCATCAACCTTGATGTCACAGTAACAGCATTCGTGAATTGGCTTCATGATGAGTTTGAAAGGATTTCTGCTGTGATGTATAGGAACTGGGGTATTGGGGCTTGCTGGGATCTGATTGCTATACAGCCACCTGATGATACTCAACATAAGATGAAGATTTTGTTTGCTTTCTTGTTCACTGAGCTCCTGGTCACTTTTGAGATACACCTTCTGGATGACCATGGAAATATGATCCGATGTCAACTCCTCGATTGAACCACAGGCCTTAAATAGTTGGTGAAACTTCGCCATGGTTTTAGGCACATTATGTAAATAAGGCTGAAGGTCCAGATCATGGATTGGTTTTATCACAGCTTGGGCAAGAGGACAGAATTTTTTGCCAGTCCAAACCCATGGAAATTTTAAGGCCCTAAAAGAATCTTTTCCTTCATTCAAATGATCATGCATGAATCCATAAATTTCAAGCAAAATATGTTGGAATTGATAGTAATCTTCATCACTAAAGGTTTTTGAAGTGTACCAATCAACAACAATTTTAAAGTGCTTTAAGACAGCACTGATGCTAGGTTTTGTGAAGATGCCCAGCGCTTTTTCCAAGTTCACATGGGTGCTTTCGACAAGGGGAAGGGATGAGCCCACTAGAATTGCATGGGCCACGTCGCACATGTCTGGTGGTGTACACAGATTACAGAGGTCCCCTTTCCAGACTAAGGAACCTGGGTAATTTGGAGGCCTTTCTTTGCAGGCTGGGACCCATTTGATTTTCTTCAATGTCATCTTTCCTTCGGAAGACTGCAGGAGTGTGTGGTTCTTATTTAAAACCAGTAAGAGTGTTTTGGCTTTCTTCAGGAGTCTATCCTGATCTGGGCAAGAACTGACTTGTAAGGCTTCAATTTTTTTTGCCACTTGCAGAACATCTTTTTCTTGGAGACTGGCTTCATTTTTTAAGCCAATTTGTCTCAAAGAGTGAAGAACATCTGGTGAGGTGAAAACCGGGGGTGGGAAACAAGTTTCTTCTTCATTGTAAAAAAGATCTTTTAGTATTTCTATATCAGGATCGAAGAGTTCACTGGCGGATACCGTTCGCTCCTGTGAAATCTGAATGAACTTTAATGGCATTAGCCAGTCAAGCACATTGGGATTCTCGTTTTTAAGAGAAGATAGGTTTTCAAGGATCCATAACATAAGGCGTGTTACTTCTTCCTGGGAATAAAATGCATTTTCAACATCTTTTAAAACAAGCTTTAAGCAGCTCGTGGTCTTTAATTTCTCTATTTTCAACATGTTTGCCAAGCGAATGGTGGCTTCATCGCTACTGTCTATTACTGGAATAGAAAGTCGCAGATCTGGAGGAAGTTTGGCAGTATGGTGCAAGACCTTACAACCTTTCAGTTTCGTAAAAGAGGAAATTCCCTGATCAGATGAGTGGTTAATGCGTTTGAAGATCGTCAGTTCTTGAATTATTCTTTTCTCCTTTTCACTGCTATCAGTTAAACTAGCCAAGAACTTCCTCAGAGCGTCTTTGTGTGTTGGAAGTAGAGAAGCTATGTGACTGCACAACTTCTGCAATGGGATTTTCTCCATTATCTGCAGAATGGCACTTGGTAATGGGGGATGAATGTATTTCTTAATGAGTGGATGCTGTATAGAGGCATCTAATTTTTTCAGGACAATCCCACCAAGTTTTTGTACAATGTCTGCTAAAAATTCTGGGAGCTGTGCTTCAGTTTCATCATCTAAAATGACTAATGATGGAATCCTGAGTCTAATGAGTTCCACGCATGTGTGACCTTCATCAAGTGTAGTTCTGGGGATAAGCGGCATTTCATCAAATAAAGTCAAATCCTCTGAGAAATGGATATAGAGATTCTTCCAAACCATCTTAAGCCATGAAACAGATGGGTGATTTTTGTCTTCACTGAGTGGATACCACTGGATGAGCAGCTCTCTGCCAGGCCAGAATGCATTCATTACTTCTTTAATAAGGCGTGCAAATCGCTCTGGATTTAGAAGCTGCAGCTGAGTACATGGTCTTCCTGTAAATCACATATAGAAATGGCATAAATACACATAATCCTATTTATAATAGCCTTCTAGTCTCACAGATAGACAGTA
>PVJS01057307.1:0-12090 GCA_004027185.1 Glis glis | reverse complement strand
ACCACAAAAAAAAAAAAAAAAAGAGAGAGAGAAAGAAAGAGGATAGTTTGTAAAACTCTGAGCAATGCACTTGACATTATTCCTTGAAGACAACATTTTGCACCCTTGGACACCCACAGGCTCAAACATGCTACTCTCACAAGCCGTTCCTGGGGCTTCACAGAGAAAATGTGTTTAAAACCTGGAGAACTAACAAGAGAGAGAAATCTACCTTCTAAATTAAGAAAAGTCTTAATCAATACAGTAAGGACTGTGTTTGTTAGGCAATATTTCTTTCTTGTATAATTAAGACTTAGAATATAAAGTGTTCTCCCCAAATAATGAATGAAGCTAAATAAATGTGTGAAAGAGCCAAACAAATAGAACAGGCGACACCTCTGTAAATCCCACAAGAGAGATTTATGATAAGCAGGTTATTTCTAGTCATAAAGCAGTCTATAAAACAAAGGCACAGGATGAATGCTGGTCGCTCTGTCAAGGAGGCTGTGGAGTAACCAGGGAAAGGCAGTCTCCTGCAGGGAGGGTGGGGCCCTCTGCTTTCCTTACAGAATAGCAGAGTACCCTAAACAGATATGTGAGGGGGAAGGGGAGGGGGAGGACAAGTGTCAGTCAGCATTCTCACTGCTGTAATCCAAAGACTGGCCACACAACTTAGAGGAAGGAAGATTTATTTGTTCATAGTTTCCTTGGAAGTTCTGGGTTCAGTCCATGTGAGGCCGGGGACCGCAGATCTCAGGGCATGGTGGCGGGAAGTGGAGAGATGGAAAGAGCAAGGCTTTGCTCTCACATCATGGAGGCCAGAAACAAGAGCAGGGGAGGAGGAACCATATATAATCCCCAAGGCCGCGGCCCCAGGGACTCACCTTCTTCAGTCACACCCTACCAGCCCAGGCCACCACCCAGATAAATCCCACTGCTGAGATTACAACTCTCATGACATAACTATATCAACCATGAATATTAATAAATTAGTTCATTAGGGGACAATCTATATCTAACTATAACAAGGATATCTTGCGATGTCCTTTTTGCTCCCCTCTCCAGACAGTGAAGCCATCTGAAGATGAACAGCTAGCCTGGCAGGTCCAGACATGATTAAGAGAATTCCTTTCTCTGTTCCATAGACAGTGCTTGGCTAGATCTTGTAGAAGCTGGGAATGGCCATTTTACCACTGGGGTAGTGGTTCAATCCAATGCATGGGTCATTAGCAGTTTCTAGAATCCTGGGAGCTGATAAGAAATCTGACCAGCTGATAAGAAGGTGATTCACTGAGTTTCTTGTAGCCACACATGTCCACGTGGCATTGACCTCTGGTCGGCTGCCTCCCTGTTGTGAGAATATAATTAGATCTTTTCTATCAAAGGAATAACTTAAACTCCATTTTGTTTTGTTTGTTTGTTTGTTTGTTTTGTGGTACCGGGGATTGAACCCAGGGGCATTCTACCTCCGCACTACACCCCCAGCCCTATTTTTTATACTTTATTTTGAAACCGGGTCTCACAAAGTTGTGGAGGGCCTCACTAAGTAGAGAGAGAGAGAGAGACAGGGAGAGAGAGAGAGAGAGAGAGAAAGAGAGAGAGCTGAGGCTGACCGGAACCCGGATCCTCCGGTCTCGGCCTCCCAAAGTACTGGGATTACAAGCGTGAGCCACCACGCCCGGGGTTTAAACTCCATTTTGTAAAACCGCCATTTTGTAATCGTGTAGAAACTAACATTCCTTTGGAAAATTAGCATCTCTTAAAAAATTGCAAATGTCAACCCCTCCCCCTCGAAGATTGTGAAGCTAGCGCCACCAGTAGGAGTACAGCGCAGAAGCTTGGGAATATAAAGCCCACTGGACGCTCTGACAAGTGTGCTCACATACCAGGCAGCACCCTTTTTTGCAAAAAAGTAAAATTGCCTTGCCAAACGATTTTCAAATATGTGCCTTTTTGATACCATGAAAATTTATTTCTAACACAGTGGAAGAGGAGTGCATGTGAGGGCCAGGATGTAGAGAAGAAAGAGTCTCCACAGAAGAGGAAGGTTATGGAAGGGGAACTGTTTACTCCTGGCAGTACTACCCTTATACCTGGGCAAGAGGTACTCTTGTCCTAGGCCTATGCATTAAAAATCCCTTCTATGGGCCTGCACATACCTATAATCCCAGCTACCTGGGAGGCTGAGGCAGGAGGATCGCAGATGTGAAGCCAGCTTCAGCAACTTAGTGAGACTCTGTCTCAAAATAAAAAATAAAGAGCTGGGGATATAGCTCAGTGGCAGAGTGCTTGCCTAGCATGCATGAGGGGAGGGCCTAGGTTTAAACCTATTGGAGAGGAGGGGTCCCCTCTCTGGCTCTCCACTGGTAGCTGTCCTCCCTTGAGGCCAAAATGAGGTGTCTACTGCATGCAAAGCTCTGGCCTCCTCTTCCAGACAATCCTCTCCCAGGATTTCCAGCCCAGAAGCCCTGAGCCCACTCCCCGACCTGCCAAGTCCTCTTCTCAGGGCATGTCCTACTAAGGATAGACCTCTCATGAGTAAATGCTCCCAAACACAAGGCGTAGCCAAGGGGCAGCTGGGGGAAGGAGGCACAACGTATGGCTGTGTGTGGTGAGCTTGTCTATAAGTTGTGTACATCTCTTCCAGATGCCATTTTTGGGGAGCCTGGTATTCAGTTTGCACTCCTCCCTGTTTTATGTAAGAAGTAAACCCAGGCTGGGGATGTAGCTCAGTGGTAGGGCACTTGCCACACATGCACAAGGCCCCGTGTCCAACTACCAGTACTGCAAAAATAAATAAATAAATAAATAAATAAATAAATAAGCCAGACATTGTGGCACACGCCTGTAATCCCAGTACTTGGGAGGCTGAGATAGGAGGATCACAGGTTTGCAGCCAACCTCAGCAACTTAGCAAGACCCTGTTTCTTTTTATTTTTGCGGTACCGGGGATTGAAAACAGGGGCATTCTACCTCCACGCTACGCCCCCGGCCCTAATTTTTATACTTTATTTTGAAACCGGGTCTCACAAAGTTGCGGAGGGCCTCGCTAAGGAGAGAGAGAGAGAGAGAGAGAGAGAGTGAGCAAGCTGAGGCTGGCCACGAACCCAGATCCTCCAGTCTCCGCCTCCCAAAGTACCGGGATTACAAAGCGTGCGCCACCATGCCCGGCAAGACCCTGTTTCAAATAAAAAGTAAAATAGGACTGGAGGAGTAGCTCAAAGGTAGAATGCCTCTGGATTTCATCCCAGCACCATAAAAGAAAGAAAGAAAAGGAAGGAAGGAAGGAAGGAAGGAAGGAAGGAAGGAAGGAAGGAAGGAAGGCAGGCGTGGTGGCGCACGTCTTTCATCCCAGTACTTGAGAGGCTGAGACAGGAGGATTTCAGGTTTGAGGACAGCCTCAGCAAGTAGTGAGATGCTCATCAACCTAGTGAGACCCTGTTTCAAAATTTAAAAAATAATAAAAAATAGGGCTGGGGATGTAGCGTGGAGGTAGAATGCCCCTAAATTCAATCCCTAGTACCAAAAAAAGGAAGAGGAGGGGGAGGAGGGAGGGGTGATGGGAGAAGGAGGGAAAGCATGGGAGGAGGGGGGATGAAGGAGGGATAGGAGGAGAAAATTCACTCATTTGCAAAACTCCCTGGGGTGAAGTCACAAAAGCTAAACCACCAGTCCCCGAGTTAACCAAACTGGGCAAGTTCAACACTCCCTCCCAGGAGTGAACACCTCAGTCAGATCCTACAGGGGTTAAAGGTAGTGAAAATGCCAGCTTTCCCTTGGTGGCTGTGGGTGCAGCCAGGGGTAGGGAGCCAGCCTCTACCTGCAGCAGGGAAGCAGCCTGGCTTTGTTTCCAGCTCCGGGGAAGATACACGTGCAGAACACCTGCTGACTGGAAGCTCAAAGCATTTTCTTTTTACTGTCCCTGGGGAACCTGTCTTCTGCCCTGGAGGAAATGGGAGGTAAATTGCTCAGAATAACAAGCCCGATGAGGCTGTCTAGATGCGCACCAGCCCGTGTTACTTGTGGAAGGGTGAAGGGATAAAATGTCCAGCAAACCTGGAGATGAAGACAGGTGTGACAGCCATCTGCCGCCTGAATATGCAGGGAGGGCGCTGCTCACCCTCCAGACCTGTCTCAAAACACTTCAGGGAAGCACCTAGGCCAGGTTATTGACATTTATGGTGGAGAGGGAGGAGAAAGAAGACAGCAGTGAGTCAGGCCCAGCTGTCAGCCCGGGGTTGACCGGGACCTCAGCATGGCAGGAAAGCTCAAGTCTGAAGGAGGCTGGCTCCTGACCACTCCCAGGCCTGGGCTAAGAAAGAGGCCCCCTAGTGCAGAGCAGCCATTCTGAAACAAAAAGCATGTATGATTTGTGTGTGTGTGTGTGTGTGTGTGTGCACTGGGGATTGAACCCAGGGGGATTCTGCCTCTGAGCTATACCCCCAGCCCCTTTTATTTATTTATTTATTATTTATTTATTTATTTATTTATTTATTTTGTGGTACCAGGGATTGAACCCGGGGGCGTTCTACCTCCGCGCTACACCCCCTGCCCTATTTTTTTATACTTTATTTTGAAACTGGGTCTCATGAAGTTGCAGAGGGCCTCACTAGGTAGAGAGAGAGAGAGAGAGAGAGAGAGACAGGGAGACAGAGAGAGAGAGAAAGAGAGCTGAGGCTGGCTGCGAACCCGGATCCTCCGGTCTCCGCCTCCCAAAGTACTGGGATTACAAGCGTGCGCCACCACGCCTGGCCCCTTTTATTTTTTTATTTTGAAACAGGGCCTCACTAAATTGCTGAGGCTCCCCTGGAACCTGCAATCCTCCTGTGTCTGTCTCCCAAGTATTAGGAATACAGGCGTGGAACACCAGACCACGCTAAAAACAGATTTCTAAACAGAGCTACTCTAAGAGGAAATTTGTTGATGTTGTTCTCTTCCTATCTTCTGAGAGGGGCATTCAGATCTTGGAGTTCCCTGCTTAATCACAATAGATAAGCACTGTAATTGATGTTTAAGGAACACAGACTCTGGAGTCCCACTGTCTGGGTTCAAACCCGGACTCTTATCAACACTTATTAGCTGTGAGGCTTTAGGCAAGTCACATCAACCTATCCGTGGCCCAACTGTGGGACTAATAATAGTCCCCACATACAAGGGCTGTTAGAAGGAACATGAGTTGCTACTTGTACAATATCAAGCACATAGTAAGTACTGTAAGAGTCTGTAAAGTAAATATATAGTTATAAATCTAGGCAAGAAGTGTAGAGCATATGCTTAGCATGCCTAAGGCCCTGGGTTCAATCTCCAGCACCAAGCAAAGTCTATTCATCGTATATACCTCCCACAAGAAGGAAAAATCATTACTTGGTAGTATTAGGTCCCATAGGGAATTTGCTGAGGCTCACTCATAACAGAAGCATAAAAATGTGTAATACCAGCCTCACAGAACAACATAGAACTGAGACTGTAGCAGATCCAGACCCTTACCTTAGAAAAATCTACAAAAAAGTCACCCACAAATAAGCCTGGTCCAACTTGAATTACCCCCTGAAACCGTTAAGACAGTAATTTTTTTTTTTTTTTTTGTTCTAGGGATGGAAACCAGAGGCATTCTACCTCCAAGTTAGACCCCTCAACCCAATTTTATTTCTTATTTGGAAACAGGGTCTCACTAACTTGCAGAGGGCCTCACTAAATTGCTGAGGCCTGTCTCAGCCTCTCAAGTACTGACTGGGATTACAAGCGTGCACCACCAAGCCCATCTGACAGTAATTATTTTAACAGAAAGAGTTTTAAGTTATTTATACTTTGAGGTGAGTTTTACAGACGTTTTCATATTGATTTGAAGATGCAGTTTTTTAAAAAACTAATTTATTGAGGTGAAATTTGCATAATTATCTGTTAAATCTTTAAACCATGCCTACAAAGTTATTCCTGAGTCTACCCAACACCTGCCCTCCAGGCAAGATTTTACCACCTCACTTGGTAAATAAGCTTGACCTTCCTCATACTGTAAATGTACTAACCTATACAGTATGAACGCTATGTTTATCATGTGGTTACTATGTTGTGAAACCGTAACAGGGAGACTTTTACAAGACCCTTGTGTGTAGGGAGCGCATTTGAGTGAATCATCACAGAATGTTTCTAAAGTGGGTGGAACCAGGGTCGAGCATGGTGGCGCACGCTTGTAATCCCAGTACTTTGGGAGGCGGATCCCGAAGGATCCAGGTTCGCGGCCAGCCTCGGCTCTCACTCTCTCTCTCCCTGTCTCTCTCTCTCCCTGTCTCTCTCTCTCTCTACTTAGTGAGGCCCTCAGCAACTTCGTGAGACCTGGTCTCAAAATAAAGCATAAAAAATAGGGCCGGGGGCGTAGCGCGGAGGTAGAAAGCCCCTGCATTCAATTCTTGGTACCGCAAAAAAAAAAAAAAAAAAAAAAAGTGGGTGGAACCAAAAACCTAAGTGGGAAGAGTCTAAATGTCCATCTGTATTGTCCGACAGCTCAGCCGCAGACTAGGTGTGGCCTTTATACTAACTGTACTAGGAGAGAAGCTTCTAGAGGTACCAGAGGTTGAGTTTAATGGAGCCGGAATTTGAACTTATGTGGGACAAGACTTATTTGTTAGACCAGCTTCTCTGGACTTAGAAACTTATATAGCACCCAGAGACACATGACTAGCAGGCAGGATAAGGAGCTAGACCAAGCACCTGAGAAGAGTTAGCATGAAATCATTTCAAGAACAGGGAAACTGAGGCCTATGAACAGATATTTTCACAGAATTTCTTCAAATAAGAAACTTAAGCAGGAGTGGTTTCATTGAGTTAATGATGTATTGTCGGACAGTTTTCTTTTTTTTTTTTTTTTTGGTACTGGGGATTGAACCCAGGGGTGTTCTACCTCCACGCTTCACCCCCGGTCCTATTTTTTATACTTTATTTTGAAACCGGTTCTCATGAAGTTGCGGAGGGCCTCACTAAGTAGAGAGAGACAGGGAGAGAGAGAGAGTGAGAGAGAGACAGGGAGAGAGAGAGCTGAGGCTGGCCGCGAACCCGGATCCTCCGGTCTCGGCCTCCTAAAGTACTGGGATTACAAACGTGCGCCACCACGCCCGGCGGCGGCCAGTTTTCTTAAATTCCCTCTTTTTATTTTTTTTTGCGGTACTGGGGATTGAACCCAGGGGAGTTCTACCTCCGAGCTACACCCCCGGCCCTATTTTTTATACTTTATTTTGAAACCGGGTCTTGCAAAGTTGCGGAGGGCCTCACTAAGTAGCTGAGGCTGGCCGTGAACCCGCATCTTCCGGTCTCCGCTTCCCAATTACTGGGATTACAAGCGTGCGCCACCACGCCCAGCTAATTCCCTCTTTTATTTATTTATTTATTTATTTTTTGGGTGTGGGGCTGGGGATTGAACCCAAGGGCATTCTACCTCTGAGCTACACCTTTAGCTATATATATATATTGCCATACTGGGGATTGAACCAGGGGCATTCTATCTCTGAGCTACACCCCCAGCCCTATTTTTTATTCTTTATTTTGAAACAGGGTCTCACTAAGTTACAGAGGGCCTCACTAAGAAGCTGAAGCTGGCCATGAACCTGTGATCCTCCTGTCTCAGCCTCCCAAGTACTGGGATTACAAGCGTGCGCCAACATGCCCGGCTCTATTTTATTTTTTATATGGAAACAGGGTCTTGCTAAGTTGCTGAGGCTGGTTTCAAATCTGTGATACTCCTGTCTCAGCCTCTCAACTACTGGGATTACAGGTGTGTGCCACCATGCCTGACTTAATTCCCTCATTTTTTTCGTGAACAGTCTTTCATTTATGGAAGCTCTTTAGGCTCTATTAAGGGAGTCTTGCTCATGTTTTCTCTGGAGTGAATAGAAGTACATTTTACCCCTGAACAGCAAAGGAAACAGAAATAAACAATGGGAGAAGTATAGCTGGAGATGCAGCTCAGTGGTAGAGCACGTGCTCAGCATGCACGAGGCCCTGGGTTCAATCCCCAGCACCCCCCCCAAAAAAAGTGGGTTAGGAAGTTAAAGGAAAGACTAAAACTAAGGGACACACTGCCCATCCTGCCAGGCTAAACATTTCCCCTCCACACACACACTTGGCTCAACTCTCTAAACCAAAGTCTCCACTCCCCTACTCCCAGAAAAGAGCCTTCGCCCTGCCTCCCTTCACCTCCCTTTGTCAAAATCATCTCTCAGCGAAGACCTCTCCAGCTGAACCCCGTTCTCCGGTTTCCCCGGTCCTCCAGGATCAGTCTTTCTTCTCATTCCCTCCAGTATTAAGGCTTTTTCATAGCTCTAGCTTGCCTCTGTATTTGTTACCTCCGTGTGGTGCTTTAAGTGTCTGTACCATGCGTAAGTACTTTTACGTTGCTCTTGCAGTGGTCTGAATGCCTCCTCCCAGCTCACGTTGAAATGTGATTGCCACTGTGAAGGTATTGGAACGTGAGACCTTTAAGAGGTGGTGGGGCCATAAGGGCTCCACCCCTGTCCTGGTCCTTTCTCTGCCACTGTAACTGAATAACACAAAGTGAGTAATTTGTGAAGGATAGAAGTGCATTTCTTATAGTTCTAGAGGCTGGGAAATTCAAAATCATGGCACCGGCATCGGCTCAGGACCTGGAGAGGGCCTTCTTTACCAGGTTATGCCATGGTGGAGGGCATCACATGGCAAGACAGAGCAAGTGTGCCATGGCGGCACATGCCGGTGACCCCAGTACTTGGGAGGCTGAGGCACAAGGATTACAGGATCGAGGCCAGCCTTATCAATTTAGTGAGACCCTATTTCAAAATAAAAAATAATAATAAAATAGGGCTGGAGGTATAGCTCAGAGGTAGAGCACCTCTGGGTTCAGTCCCCAGTACTCCCCACACACACACACACACAAAACAGAGTAAGTGTGCCAGAGCACTCACTTTTAGAACAAAGTCACTCCCTCAACAGCCCATTAATTCATTAGATTAGTCCACTCAAGAGGTGGAGCACCCATGACCCAGTCACTTCCCAAAGTCCCACCTCCAAGTACCAGTAGCATATGCCTTTGGGCCCATCTTAATTCTTTAGGAGGGCCTTTGCCTTTTCAGGGCGTCTCCTCACCCCAGAATCTCCTTGAGATATTGCTTAAGCTCTTGCTTCACAACTCCTTCCTAATGTACTTTGGGAAACTGAAGAATTCTTTTTTTTTTTTTTTTTTTTTTTTGCGGTACTGGGGATTGAACCCAGAGCATTCTACCTCTAAGCTACACCCCCAGCCCTATTTTTTGTTCTTTATTTTGAAACAGGGTCTCACTAAGTTGTGGAGGGCCTCACTAAGTAGCTGAGGCTGACCGCGAACCCGGATCCTCAAGTCTCAGCCTCCCAAGTACTAGGATTACAAGCATGCACCATCACACGCGGCTGAAATTGAAGAATTCTGCAGAGAGGAGAGGTGAATCAAGCAGAGCTCACCTCCTAGGAGCCTCCTGGAGAAGAGTAACTTTCTGCCTTCTCACATTAGCTCCCAAATCAGTGATTTTGCTCCCAGCCCCAGAACTTCAATTGCTCTTTTACATCCCAATTCTGCAAGAGCACTGGGCGACAGAGTTATGGAGAAGCACGGGTAGGGGGCTCAGCTGCACCAGGAGGAAGGGAACCAGGGCAGAGGTACCCAGATGCTGTGAGTAGGTTCCATCCAGCTCTGCTTCAGTTGAGGGGTCTGGATCCAAGTCTGCCCTCCCCAGCACCCAATCTAGAATCTCAGGCCTGGCTCTCCCACCTGAACAAGGACACATACTGCTTGCTACACAGACGCTACAACAGTATAGATGCTTGTCTCCTTCAGACAGAGCCAGTGAACTACGAACAAGTGAGACAATGTAGTCAGGAAGTCCTGGAATGGCGGCCTGATAAAGCCAAGGCCTTGTCTCAGGCTGGAGTCTCTTTTTCCATCTGCAGGACTATGACCAACCTGGGCATTATCTCCCTACTGCCGCCAGTGTCAGGGGAACCTCCAACTGACGGCACTCAGCAACTACAATAGGAAAGAGAAGCAGCTCTACCTGGGCACGTTTGGTTAATAAAGAAGAAAGATGCTTCTCCACTTGAACTTGGATGGACCACTTAAGACCCATCAAGGGAAAAACTGAGCCTCAGCAAAATAAATTAACACTGGTCCTCTAACCCAGGCGGATTTCCGTTTTGTTTCCAGTTCTGCACAAATTACTACTACTTATACCGTCTGTGTCTTTTTTTGTCTACCCATCAGTATATTTGTAAAGCTCTCAATACATGTTATTGCTGGGAATATTTGCCTTGAGAAATACAACCAGAAAACATTCATCAGCTCTGGGTGGAATTAATCATATCTCTGGCATAGATTTTAATGATAAATGTTGTTAGATGTGCTCATATACAGACAAGAAAGCTAGCAGAAGATGAAGTGGTTAGGATAGGAAGAAAGGAATTTCTTCTTTTTGTTGTTGTTGTTCTTGGTATTGGTGATTGAAACCAGGGACATTCTGCCTACAAACTACACCCACACCCAGAGCCCTATTTTATGTTTATTTGGAAACAGGGTCTCGCTAAATTGCTGAGGCTGGCCTCAAACCTGCAATCCTCCTGTCTCAGCCTCCCAAGTACTGAGATTGCGGGCATGTACCACTACACCCAGCGAAGGGATTTCTTCTTTTGTTTTTGTAGATGCCTGAAAACAAACTGGGAAATAAATTTTGTGTGAAACTAGATAATTATAAATTGGGTCCAAATGTATTAAAAGATTTAGAATTTATATATATGACTTTGGGAATTAAATTTACAACACAGGAATTCTGGGGACGTTCAAACCAGGGCAACTCTCATGAATGGATTAATGCTATTATTGTAGGAGTAGCTTCATTATAAAAGTGAGCTCTCTCATATGTGTTCTCTTGATCCCAATCTTCTCTCTCTGTTTCTTCTTGCCCCCCCCCTGCCCTCACACACCATATGGTGCCCTCCATTATGTTATGATGCAATAGGAATGCCCTCACCAATTGTAACCTTTGATCTTAGACTTCCCAGACTTCAGAACTATGAGATGTCAATTTCTTTTCTTCAAAATTACCCCCTCGCCAGGTGTGGTGGTGCACACTTGTAATCCCAGTACTTGGGAGGCTGAGACAGGAGGATCGAGGGTTTGTGGCCAGCCTCAGCTACTTAGTGAGGCCCTCTGCAACTTAGTGAGACCCTGTTTCAAAATAAAAAATAGGGCTGGGGGTGTAGCTCAGAGGTAGAATGGCCCTGGGTTCAATCCCCAGCACCACTAAAATAAAATAAAATAATAAAATAATAAAAATAAATAAATAAAATTACCCCCTCTATGGGGAGAGCCACACCACAAGCCCCATCAAATATTTGTTGCAACATAAAATGGACTAAATTCTATTAAATTTGAAGTTCTTTGAAGGAGAATAGCTTCTATCTCCTCTGTAAGTTTTTGCCACATCATTTGTTATTAAAAGGAGGGAAACAAGCCGGGTGTGGAGGCGCACGCCTATAATCCCAGTACTTGAGAAGATTGCAGGTTTGTGTCCAGCCTCAGCACCATAGTGAGGCCCTCTGCAACTTAGTGAGATCCTATTTCAAAGTAAAAAATAAAATAGGGCTGGGGCTGGGAGTGTAGCTCAGGGGTAAAATGCCCCGGGTTCAATCCCCAGTACCACACACACACAAAAATAAAATTAAATAAATAAATAAATAAATGGAGGGAAAAAGCTGGGCATGGTTGCACACACCTATAATCACAGTATTTGGGAGGCTGAGACAGGAGGATCAAAGGTTCAAGACGAGCCTCAGCAATGTAGTGAGTCTCGGCAACCTAGGGAAACCCTGTTTCAAAACAAAAATAAAAAGGGCTGAGGGGCCGGGCATGGTGGCACACGCTTGTAATCCCAGTACTTGGGAGGCAGAGACGGGAGGATCCGGGTTCGCGGCCACTTAGTGAGGCCCTCCGCAACTTCGTGAGACCCGGTTTCAAAATAAAGTATAAAAAATAGGGCCGGGGACGTAGCACGGAGGTAGAACGCCCCTGCGTTCAATCCCCGGTACCGCAAAAAAAAAAAAAAAAAAAAAAAAAGGCAA
>PVJS01057306.1:0-12090 GCA_004027185.1 Glis glis | reverse complement strand
AAAAAAAAAAAAAAAAAAAAAAAAAAAAAAACCTCACTCACTTGGGTATTGGAAAGTACAGATCTTGGAAACCATCCTCCATTTGTGATGCTGCTTACAAAAAAATCACTAAATTTCCCGAGGTTTGCCCAAATTCGGTTAAATAAATAAATAGATAAATACTCCCACACAAGCAAAAATTCCCCAGCTAAGTGGTTCTAAAAAGAACAAGTATTATTGGAAATTCAAGAATTTGTGAATTTCTAAAAGTGTCTGAATTTAAGGGATTCATGATCATGCTGGTATATGTTGTAGGGTGAACAAGGTTCAGATGTAAACATTTGAATTTCCAGAACCCACGACCTTAGAAGAAAGACTTTGATAGTGTCGTGGATTATCTAGGTAGACTTAAGTGTAGTTAACCACACGTGTCTTTATAAGACAGACAAGAAGATGGACAAAGGTTGGAGAAAGGCCACCTAGAGCCAAGGAATACAGAAGCCTCTAGAATTTGGAAAAGGAGAGGGATAGATTCTACTGTGGAGCCTCCACCTGGAATAACCCCGCCCCCCAAAAATAAAACCTTAAATTTTAGCCCTTAAGATTCATTTTGGATTTCTGATCTCTAGCAATGCAAGATCATAAATTCATATTGCTGCAAGCCCCTAGATTTGTGTTTTGTTATAACAGCAATAGGAAACTAATACAGTATAACAATACCAATAACAGCGAACATATGAGAAGTGCCAATTTCTAACGTCAGAAACTCTACTAAACTGTTTAGAGAAAGATGATATTTAATCTTGAAAGTCATGCGAGGCAGTTATTACAATGACCTAGAATTTGCCTTAGGATGAACTGCAATTTACAGACTTTAACTCACATAGAGTTAAGTAGCTGATGACTGCCCCACCAGAATCCAACACACACAGCCTGGTTCCTATCCTCATCACAACCTCCTACCTCTGTTCCTTCCCTGCCTATTCATGTATATATCTGAGATTCCTGTCCATAGGTTTAAGGTAACGTTCATGACCAGCAAAAACAGGACCCCTTTAGCACTTGCTACATTTCAGTCTACATTCATTGCTTTTTATTTTTTTGGTCGCTTTGCTTTTTAGCTGTTTCTGAATGCATTAACAGTGCTAGGTCGCCACAAATGCACAGTGTAGAACTCAGCTCTCTCAGTGTTTACAGTATCTCCATCTGAAGCAGACAAGGAGTGCTCTTTTAGAAAGATGAACAGCAAACAAGGAAATGCAATTTTTTCTTGTAATATTGCCATTAAAACCTCTGCAGTCTAGCATTCAGTACAGGTGGGGAAACCACTTTTAATTTTCATTTCCTTTACTCCCTGGAAAGCAAAATGAATTAAGCAGCATCTCCATTTGTTTTTAAACATGATGGAAAGTTTAAAGTGAGGCATCTGGGAGCATAGAAAAATTTCTAAATGAGGCAGCAATGAGTTCAGGGGACAGATTCACAACCAGGGAGAAAAACAAAAGAATGCTTTTTTAAAAACAAAGGGTTCCTTTTTCCCTCTCCCTCATTTCCTCATCCTAATGCTTTTATGAGCCAAATATTTTACAACCTTATGTTAAATGGAAACAAAAGGCTTCATTGCATACTATTAAATATAAAATCATAAGAATAATTACATAAAAATATATTGCATTTGGATTTCCCCCAATGCTATTTTCCCAGTGAATTCAAGCTCATTATATTCAGCTGAATCTATTGATTCTATTTCTATGGAATATAAGTGATTTCTTGCAGTTTATCCATTGTTCCCTTTTTAATTAACAGTGGATATGTTATAAAGCAGTAGGCAGTATTTATTCCATAATATTAATTCTGTAGCTGCACAGAGAAAAAGTACTTTATATTAAACAAACACACAAGCTAAGCTGCATGCCCTACACGGTGCAGCTCTATAGGATTCCCTGTGCTGTAATGTCCTGACTGGGTTCTAGAAACATGGTTCTGCCCTCTCTGAGTTCACGAGTCACTCTAAATGCCCAGACCTCAATCCCTGCATCGGTAAGAGAGGCTCTCTAGAGGTCCTCTCCACACCTTTGTGTCTGTGAATGCTGGCTGGCTCATGTTGTGCTCCCTGTTGCACGCTGGAATGAGCCAGCTTGGGGCTATTTTGGGTGATAGAAGAATTTGCTTTGTGCATTTGATGGCCATCAAGAGTCTGGCTGCAGGAGACTTCCAAGAGCCTCTTGGGAGAAGAGGAGTGACAAGTTTGTTCACAAATCAGTCCTGCCCTGTTTCTTATGTTCTCTTTGCTTTGTTGGGTGGAAAGCACTGGGCACTAGGTGGCAGAATGGCTTTGGCTAGTCCTCTGGATAAAGTCCCAAATCCTGGTTCCATTACAGAGCTTTCCCATTTAGAACCCCCTTTCAGCATTTCCACAATACCATCAACATCACAAAACTAGAGGGGAGGCAGTTCTCTTCCCAAGTGTGTACCCAGAATCTTATGTACTATTGTGAAGCTCTCTTCTTTGATAGAGAGCAGAGAATATGGGGCATTCTGAAGGTAGCTGTTGGACTGTATGGAAATGGTCAACAAAGACTGATTTGTTTTGAATTGAAGAACAAAGAAATGTTTCTAAAGTCAATGTAGTTAACAATACAATCTCCATAGTCAGAGATATTAATAGTTGTGCATCGTCTCTAGATACCAACTTTCCTTTAGAGCTATATCCACGTGAAAAAATAATCATAATAACACCAACAACCACGAATCTCAATCATAAAAAAGTGTTGATGCATTTCCAAATGTCTTATACTTTGTATCTAGTTCCTCTGTCTTTCAAGTAGCCACCATCAGACCTATTCCGACACTATTGACTGTTGATGTTGAGGGCAAGGAACCTGCCGGCTGACATATGCCTCTTGGAGAACAGAGATGTCTCCCCACCTCAACACAGCTCATCTTTCCTGATGTGAAAACCAGGAGCAATGATTATTGCCACTTACAAGTCAGTTTTCATGAGAAAAAATAGAAATAATAATGCCTTCTGGTCTTGTTATGGGGATCAGACAAGATAAAGAATATAAATTCTTCGCCTAGGATGTGGCAAACACTCCTAGCATGGAAGCTGTTATTATTCCCATATAAAAATGAGCTACAATTATTACAGGTGACCACATGCAAATATCTGGATGACTTTTAAAATCTAATGTATTATCATGTTTTTTTCCATCTTTATTGAGGTATAATTCACATATAAAATTATATATATATATATATATTTATTTATGCTGTACAAAGTGATGTTTGAATGTACACATACATTGTGAAATGACTAGCACAAAAAAGCTAATTATTAGATATATCACCTTTCATAGTTATCATTTTTGGAGGGGTGAGAATATTTAATACCTACATTCATAACAAATTTCAAGGGTACAATATAGAATCCTTATCTATAGTCACCATGCTATACATTAGATCTTCAGAAGTTATTATATACTTTGGCTACCATCGCCCCATTTCCTCTTCCCCCATTCCCCAGCAACCACCATTCTACTTTCTGATTCTATAACTATGACCTTTTTAAAAATAGTCACAGGTAAGTGAGATAATGCAGTATTTATTTTTCTATATTTGACATATTTTATTTAGCATAATGTCCCCTGGGTTCACCCATGTTTTCACAAATGACAAGATTTCTTTCTTTTTTAAGGCTAAATAATATTCCTGGGGTTTCCTTTGCCCTATTTCCCATACTCTGAAAGAGAATAGCAGAAAGAACCACTAATTGACTCTTTCCTAATTAGAGGGCAATAACATGAAGGGAGACACAATGTTGCTAAACATCCAGGAAATGATTTGGAGACCAGAGACAAAGTTCCAGAAAAGTTCTTATGGTTCCCATGCTACATGCATAGCTTGTCATTTAAAGGTAGAACAAAGAGGTGCTTTCTTTATTTTATGTTTTTAAAAACACATACTTTTATTGGTGCACTATAATTATACATCACAATGAGGATAAGAGTGATGGGAAGATACATGCACACAATTACTTGCTGTGTTTCCCTCCAGATCCCACCCCAAACCCTCCCCCAGTACATGTTAATGATAATTAACATGCATTGATAATTTCAAATATGCACATAGTATCATTTGAATTGTTTATTTTACCTTCAATTTAGAAATGGGAGGTATTTTCCTATTCTCCCCCCTGCATAAAAGATTGCTTTTATCCTAAATGTTACACATCACTTGTATAGTTCCCATGTATAGCGTATTATATAAAAATGTAAAAAAAATTCCACATTAACTAATACAAAGAGATGCATCTTGAAAAGAAAATATCATCATCATCTAAATATGGTAAGTGACAAGCCATCAACTGATATTATATGAGTAAAGAAAGTTTTACTGGAAAAAAATGTGCCTTCAATTGGGAAGTATTTCAATGTTTTTCTAATACTGGAAGCCCATAATAATGCAATAAAACTGACTTTATGAAACAAACAAAAACAATTGTATCTGTCAATATCATTAATGTACTACATTTACACAGTTTATAAAAGAGTATTTTTCAAACTGAGCCCCTACCTGCAGGGATGCTTTTCAATTCATAGAAGCAGGTTAACCATGAAGCTGAAGGAGCTCAGCTTTGCGTCCCGCATCTCCTGTACCCGTGAGTGCTGGTCATTGATGGGAGATGTATACTGCAGGTCAGGAGGAAAAACCATGTTTAATCAGAAGTATTTCTCTGTAAATTTTTTTGTAAATTATCATGATGAAAAGACTTGAATCTCAAAAGAGGCAGTGATTAATTTCATTAATTTTCTCATCCTAAATATTTTTCTTGTATTGTGGCTACAGAAAAATGATCTCTCAAAGATATCCACATTCTTTTTTTTTTCTTTTGGTACTGCGGATGGAACCCAGAGGCATTCGACTTCCAAGTTATACCCCCAACCTAATTTTATTTCTTATTTGGAAACAGGGTCTCACTAAGTTGCAGAGGGCTTCACTAAGTTGCTGAGGCTGGCTTCGAACCTGTGATCTTCCTTTCTCAGTCTCCCAAGTACTGGGATTACAAGGGTGCACCACCATGCCCCACTGATATCCACATTCTAATACCGGGAATTTACAAATATGCTAAGTTCATGCCAAGAGAGAATTAATGTTACGGATGGAATGAAAGTTGCTAAATGACAGACGTAAAAGAGGGCGGGAGACCTGATTGATGAGGGAGGCAGAGGAATCAGCATCAGAGTGTCTAATGTGATACTCAGCCATTGCTTACTGTGACATGGAAAGAAGGCCAGGAGCCCAGGAATCCAGGCAGCCTCTAGAACCTGTGAAAGTCAGGAAAATAGATTCTCCCTGGAACCTCCGGAAAGGAGGACAGTACTACTCACATCTAAGTCCATTGGTCTTATCTTCGGCTTTCTGACCCACAGAAATACAGTAAGTTTGTTTTGTGTAAGCCCATGAGTTTATGGCCACTTGTTACAGTAAATAGAAAATTAATGCACATACCTAATTTTGGATTTGTAATTTGGTTATGTTTCCTCAAATAATACCTTCAAACTGGGTGTGGTGGCATAACCCTGTAATCCCAGTACTTGGGAGGCTTAGACAGGAGGATCCCAGGTTCTCAGCCAGCTTCAGCAACTTAGTGAGACCCTCAGCAACTTAGTGAGACCCTGTAATGGTTTGGATTAAAATGTCCCCTTTGCCCTCACAGAAACAAGGTAGGCAAGGTTGGAAGCAGGGCCTGGTTGGTAAGGAGGGGTCCCTGGGGGTGTGGACTTGGGGATTATATTAGGGTCTCTCCTCCTGCTCTCTCTATTGCTTCTGTCCTCCGTGATGTGAGAGGGAAGCCTTGTGCTCTCCCTCTCCGCTTTCTGCTACCACCATGCCTTGAGATCCACGGTCCCCAGCCTCACATAGACTGAACCCCAAATCCCCAAGGAAACCATGAGCAAAGAAATCTTCTTCCCTCTAAGTAACATGGTTCGGTCTTTGGATTATAGCAATGGGAATGCTGACTAAGACAGACCCTGTTTCAAAATTAAAAAAAAATTAAAAGGTCTGGGAGTGTAGCTCAGAGGTAGAATGCCCCTGGCTTCAATCCCCAGCACCACAAAAATAAATGAATAAATAAAATAAAATAACCTTCAAATTGTATAGGTTTATGTACCCATACAACCTGGCACCATAGATGTTGGTTTTATAACCATGTACATATTTTTTTCAACAACATATATTTACCTCTCCTAAGGGTCTCCATATATCTTACGTTGTTATTAGTCTTTCCCTTTTGGGGACACTAGATCTCTCTTAATATTAATAGAATTCCCTCTCTTCCCCTAACCCAACTATCCAAAGGGACAAAAGAATATGCACTATATTTCAACACTTTGTCCTTTTCTAATCTGTAACCCAGTCTGACCTTACAGAAATAAGTACTTTCTGCTTCACTTTGCTGTTTTCCGAAATTGGCCACTAACGAACGTAAAGCCCTTCGATCTAGTGAGGGGGATGCTAAGGTACTTGCACTGTCTCTGAAAAATTTTTAGAGAAGACTCTTGAATTTACTTTTAATAATATCCAGTGATATATTTCAACATATATTTGTCTTTAATCTACCCCAATATGGAGCACAAAATAGTAAGTATCAGAATACATTCCTTTAGAATGTTTGTGACATCATTAGAGAAAACTAAAAGGAAGAAACAGAGGAAATGTACGTTATTTGAGAGATTAGCGTAAATCTACCACTCTGCAAAGTGCTTTATCAACCTTTCTCATTTAATTCTTACAGGATTGCTGTAGATGGGATAATCCACATTCCCTTTACAAATGAAGCTGTAAAGGCTTAATTTTTTTAAATTTTTGCTCCAGGTTAAACAAGTGATAGGTAGCCAAATTAGAGTGTGATTCTAATTTTGGTTTGCATGACTTGAAAACCCATGAAATGTGGAAGTCAATATCCCTTACTCCTATTAGTTCTAAATTTGACTCTTTGGGATTCTAAGCTAGTGTGTACCTCTGCATCGTGTGTTAACTTATCTGCAATGCCTCAGTCTCTCTTCCCGCCAGTGTGGGCCTTCCTTGACTCTTCTATCCACTCCTTGTTTCCTTCTTCGCTTCTCCTATGATGGATTCACTTCTCGCTCATTCAAAAACATGTCATTTGGAATCCACAAGACATTCTTCCCCTAGTAGGCAGGGTACCCTCTTAAATGTCCCTGTTATGTTTGCCACAGAGACCACGCCACATGAAAGTTGAGTGTTTGCATCTTTGTCTTCCTCCCTAGATTGCTTGAGAAAAAAGAGCTGTGTCAAATCAAACTTCATAGCCCTAGAAACATGTAGTACCTAGTCTACGCCCCATCAGTGTCTACTGGATTAATAAACATAGTCCCGGGCTGGGTTCAATGTTTCTGCAAAATGCTTTTCTAGAAATAGAATGCATATTATTCAATGTTATCATATAGATATTATTGTTCCTGGCTGTGGAGACATTGTGGCCCTGTCTGCTCCCTCCTCAACAGTGATGCGCCAGGCATGTGGAGACAGGCAGGCAGGCATTTCACAATGCCAAGGTCTCTCCAGCTTGCCTCAGGTGACAGTAGCTTCTGCCATCCATGGATTTTGCTGTTGAAGTATTCTATCATAATAGTTACTGGAGCAGGAACATGTGAAGCTGTGGTGGAGACAGGATGTTTCATGAATACAGGGGCACAATTGGATCGGAGGAATAATTTCTAATGTTCTATAACACCATAGAATAATTATGGCTAACAACAGTTCATTGAATATTTCAAAAAGCTAGTAGAGATACTTTTGAATGTTATCAACAGAAAGATATGATACATATCTGATGTGATTGCTTTGCCAGTTTACCAGTACATTCTATACATGTATTGGAATGTCACACCACACCTCACAAATGTGTGCAATTATAATGTGTCAATTAAAAAAATAAAAGACTGAAAAAATAAAGAAAAGAAATGTTCCATTGGAGCTTGGCAAAGGTCCTTATAGCAGGTTAAGGTTGCATAATTTCATCTTCCTAAAATATCACTCACTGGTGTGCTCTTTGCCATTGAAGAGGTTAGATGCTGATCCCAGTGAGGGATACCAGTAGTGAGTCTGCAGATCCATCGTGCACAACTCTACTAAGCGGCAGTGCTTTTAAAAATATGCAATAATTACAGTCTACAACTGCAAAAAGTCTGTGTTCAGAAAGAGAAGCACAAATAAAAAGGAATACTACCTGGCAATAAAAAAGGACAAACAGCTGGCACATTCAGTTGCATGGATGAAACTCAAAAACATTATGCTGAGGAAAAGAAGTATAGTAGTTTCTTATTGCTGATGTAACAAATTATCACAAACTTTGTTTCAACACAGATATGTTATCTTATAGTTGTAGAGGTCAGAAGTTCAAAATGAGTCTCGATGGGCTAAAATAAATGGTGTTGGCAGCTTTTTCTTCTAGAGATTGTAGGCAAGATTAATTTTCTTACTTTATCCGGTTTCCAGTGGCCACCTTTATTCCTTGCTCCATGGTCCCTTTCAACCTTCAGAGCCAACAACGTTTAGTCAAACCTTTCTTATAACACCATCTCTCCAGTTTTGACTCAGTCTTCCACATTTAAGAGTCCTTGTGATTACATCATGAAAACTCAGATAATCCAGGATAATTTCCCCATTTTACACCCTGCTAATTAATGATCATAATTTTATCTTCTATCCTAATTCTCCCCTGCCCCACAGCAACATATTCACAGCTTCTGGGATCATGAGATGAACATTTGTGGAGGCCATTATATTGCCTACTACAGGAACCCTTACACAAAAAGCATATATTTTATGACTTCAATAAAGTTCTAGAACAGGCAAACTAATGGTTTTGTTTTGTTGTGTGTAATGTGTGTATGTAAAAACAACAGAACTGATTGATCTTTGGACTTAAGAACAGAGATTCATTTGGAAGAGGCATGAGGTGATATTATGAAGTAATTTTTTTCTTGATTTTTTTCTTTTAAGTACTGAGGATAGAACCCAGGGGCATTCTACCTCTAAGCTACACCCCTCAACCCTATTTTTTTTTATTTTGAAACAGGCCTCATAGGTTGATGAAAGACTCACTACTCGCTGAGGCTGGATTTGAACCTGTGATCTTTCTGTGTCATCCTCCCAAGTACTGGGATTACAAGTGTGTACCACCATACTTGGATTTTGTTTTTCTCTATTTTGGGAAGGGTTTTTGTTACATAGGTACATATATTTCATTACATTTAAATTTTACCTTGAAAAGAAAAGAGACCCAAAACAAATAGCAAATGCTTGCAAATGATACCCATGCATAAGTGTTAAGAAAAAACGTAGTGATGTCTAGACCTTGCCAAGAAGTACACTGACAAATGGATAAATGGCAAGTAGAGAGAAAGACAAGTAGATATGTAGATAGATATGTGATGAATCAAGTACAGGAAAAGGTTGGTTTTAGATGATAGTAGGTTAGTTTTAGGTCAGTTTCCTGTAAAATTGGTTTAACTTTCTATATATTTAAAAGTTGTCATAATAAAGTGTAGGAGGAATAGCACATTGGATTGGGGTGGTGAGATTGTACAAAACTCCGTGATGTTCCTGTATCCTCTCTCTCCTCTCCTGTTGGACGCTAAGGTTGGCTGTATTGCATCTCGGATTGAGGGATGAACTTAACCCTAAGAGCTCACTTTCTCTCCAAGCTCTTTGCTTTAGTCAGCATTCCCTCTGCTGTAATGCAAAACACGCGACCACCACAATGTAGAAGAAGGAAGATTTACTTGCTTACAGTTCTGGAGATTTCAGGGGTTCAGTCCATGTCAGGCTGGGTTACCCTGGGGGAGCTCAGGGCAGGACAGAAGGAAGGAGAGAGAGAGAGAGAGAGAGAGAGAGAGAGAGAGAGAGAGAAACGGGCATGCAGGGGCTCTGCACTCACATTATGGAGGTTGGATGCAAGAGATCAAGCCATCCTGGGTGTTCAAAGACACAAGCACAGTTTCAAGGCCACACACACCCCACCCCCAAGCATGCACCTCCTCCAGACACAGCTGCCTAGGTTACCACCCAACAAATCCACTAGAATGGATTTGTCCACTGATGACATTACAATCCTCATTGCATAAACTATAAATATCAATGCATGAGCTCTTTCAGGGGACATTCTATATTTAAACCATAACCCTCTTTTTAGCTGATGTCTAAACGTAGATATTCAGAAGCTATGGGAAAAGAAAGCAAATTCAAATTAACAGCCCACTCCATATAAATACACCTGGCTGGGCTGAGCTAGGCCTTGGAACCCTCAGTCCTGACAAGTGTGCAGGTGTGCTTGGGGTGATGTGAGTGGGTGGTGGTCATGGGGGGTGAATGTCAAGTAGACACAAAGAGTCAGGAATTTATTCTAGGGAACTCAACACTCACCCCTATCATAGCAGAATCTGAAAGCAGATTCTGTAGATGTGCTTTGACTAAAGGATGCTACACCAAAGCTGTTTCCTGTTAGACTGCAAGAGAGTCTGTGTCTGAGCAGAGAAAACTCAGACCCATTGTCCCTCAGTGATAGAAATCCCCAGAACTTTATTCCATCCAGCCTCTTCGACACGTGTGTGCAAACCCATTCATTTGTCACATTAGGCTGTAGTGGAGCCTGTGATCAGCCCATTATACTCTCGTGAAGGATGCCAGTTCTTCACCCTATCACAGCCCAAGGTATATTTGGATAAGCCCTTTGAGAAATTCTGAAATACACCCTCAGTTTCAGAGCGTCTCAAGTTACTTCTCCCAAACTCTGGACTTTCCCCTTCTGGGGTATGTACATGGCCTTTTCTATACACAATACAACTTCTCATTATATAATTGATGGACTTTTCTCTATATGGGTTGTCAGTAGGACTACATTCCGATATGATTTTAAAAAGAAATCATCAGATAAACAGAATTGTTCATATATATATATTTTTTTCCAATCACATGTGCTTTAGCTGCTGAAGATTCCAGATATGATCTTGGGGGCTCTCAAAAATCTCTGGTCTAAATGAGGCCATCTATGTGGAAACTACAAAGTCAATAACCAGAGGCCCTTTAAGGACAAATTCTAATTTGTCTGCTACTGTGGCTGCATGTATCTCTCTTCCCCACTCCTCTATACACGACAGACTACAATAACTAAGATAACATCACTACTAATAAGATGCAGCTTTTCCCCTGACACTGAGCTTAGCAACTCTCCACAGTCCAGATAAATTCAATACTTTTCTATGAAAACCCAGGCCCGGGAAAAACACAACCTCAGCTTCTCCCTGGTGATGTTCATGTTGGCAGTTGTTCATGGATGATGAATTGCTTTGGTTCTAGAGAGCAGCGGTGCCTGCTACTTAAGGTGAAACTAAGGAAAATACCAGAACCTCCTCTGCTCGTACAGTTAGCTTCTAATTATTCTTTTTCAGAGCCTTTTTCCTTTGTTTCTCAATGTTTTGAGCGACTTGCTGATGGTTCTGCTGTTAAATTGCTAATCCAGCAATGCTTATATTTCAGTCAACTTCAATTTACCTTCCTTAGATGATCATGTTGTTTATACCTCTCCTCGAATCCCTTCCAATTTTCTTTGTTATTTTCTGATTGGAGACTTATTGTTCAGAAAACTTTTGTTCATTTTTTTTTCTTATTTGCTTCATTTGTGGGAAGCTTAAAATAATTTAATGGGTAGATTCAAGAAAACATACCTGAATTTTCCTTGTTGCAGAAATGTGTATCCAATTTAAATCCTTGTCTCATTCATTATTCTTTTATTGAATCAATATTCACAGTAGCAAAAAAAGCTTGTATAGATAAGGAAGAAAGTAGTATAAGAATTAAAAGAAAAGGGTATGAGAAGATCCACAATACAGATAATGTGAAAAAAGAGTGGTTAGAAAAGTGGGAAGGAGCCGGGCGTGGTGGCGCACGCTTGTAATCCCAGTACTTTGGGAGGCGGAGACCAGAGGATCCGGGTTCACGGCCAGCCTCAGCTCTCTCTCTCGCTCTCTCTCTCTCTCTCTCTCTCTCCCTGTCTCCCTCTCTCTCTCTCTCTCTCTCTCT
>PVJS01057305.1:0-12091 GCA_004027185.1 Glis glis | reverse complement strand
TCATTTTTCATTCATTGTTTGACCTTCACAATTCTCTGAGGATTTTACCTTTTAAAATATCTAATTCTAGCTGGGCATGGTGGCGCACGCTTGTTATCCCAGTACTTGGGAGGCAGAGACCGGAAGATCCGGGTTCACGGCCAGCCTCAGCTACTTAGTGAGGCCCTCCGCAACTTGGTGAGACTCGGTTTCAAAATAAATTATAAAAAATAGGGCTGGGGGTGTAGCTCAGAAGTAGAATGCCCCTGGGTTCAATCCCCGGTACCGCAAAAAAAAAAAAAAAAATTAAGCCTTGTACCTATTCCAGCAGTTCCAGTTACCAGAAGCCAGCAGCACAATGGCATTTTAAAACAATTTTATTCTTGAACTTTTTGTTCAAATGAAAATAGACAAATGAATACACACAAGAAACCACAGAAATCCCAAATGTTAAGGCATGCTATTCAATGGAGATAAATTATTAAAGACCACATGATTGTGTTTATTGTTAGGCAAGTTTAAATACAATTTCTCTGTAAAGTCACGTCTATCCAATATCATAGAAAATGTGTAATTAAGTTGAACTTTGTATGGGCAAATTTATGGTTCAGGAAGAATATAAATGATATTTTATGATTCTTTTTCTTTTGTGGTACTGGGGATTGAACCCAGGGGCATCCTACTATACCCGCAGCCCCCCCTTTTGTTTTTAAACAGGGTCTCACTAGGTTGCTGAGAGTCTCACTATATTGCTGAGGCTGTCCTGGATCCTGCGATCCTCCTGTCTTAGCCTCCAAGTACTGGAATTACAGGCGCAAGCGCCATGCCCAGCTATGATTCTGTTTCTAAATGTAGGATTAGGTATATGATGGACTATACATATGACCTGCTCATGTGAAGCATGTGCTAAAGGCTCCTGCTAGTCAAGTGCTTCTTTTTAGAGAAGAGATGCCTTTGTGTTTCCTCACCAGTCTCATTTGTGACATGTGTAAGCCTTGACCCTCCCATTCATGAGTAGAATGAAAGAGGCCCCCATGTGACCCCCCTTGTGCCCTTTGCCTCACTTGCAGACACAGCCTGTGCCCAGGGGACAGGCAGCTTCATTTGCATTACTAGAAACATTTTTGCTACTTTATCTTTCACCATAATCCATAAAGAGACAAAATATAAAGACCTTTGTCTCTGACTTGTGAAATTGTTCATTAGTCTAAAGACTAATAAAGACTTCTCTCATTTTAATTAATATGACTTAATGGGAGAGAATACTGAATGACTCACCAATTTAAAATAAAGTGTGGGTACTTGGGAGGCTGAGGCAGGAGGATCGCAGGTTCAAGACCAGCCTCAGCAACCTAGTGAGACTCTCAGCAACCTAGCAAGACCTTGTTTCAAAATAAAAAATAAAAAGGTCTAGGGGTATAGCTCAGAGGTAGAATAACCCTGGGTTCAATCCCCAGTACAAAGAAAGAGAGAGAGAGAGAGAGGAAGAAAGGGCATACAGATTATTTTCAAATCTAGACCCATGTAAAGAATATTAAATGAGGTATGATCTAACAGTTCAAAGATATTAGCTATTCAAATAAAAATACTTTTTTAAAAAGGTCATTTAAATTTTTATTTATTTAAGTACACACTATTTATATCTTTCTAAAATATGACCGTTGGATATAATTAAGATATATCTAAAATACCAAATGTACAGATTTGAATTTAAATAGTTTTTTTACTTAAAGAATGAGGTAATTGTGCCTTTCTAAACAATCTGTGAGGTTTTGCACATATTGGCTAATATGAGAACAATGTAAGACAGAATGATCTACACTGGCAAATAGGAGGCGCTTTCATGGGTAGGGATCTTTAAATAATACATTCTAATTCATAAAATTAGAGATGCTGCGTTAAAAACATCAAGGTTTAGCCAGGCGTGGCGGCCCACGCTTGTAATCCCAGTACTTGGGAGGCTGAGACAGGAGGATCCAGGTTCGCAGCCAGCCTCAGCTACTTAGTGAGGCCCTCCGCAACTTAGTGAGACCCTGTTTCAAAATAAAGAATAAAAAAAATAGGGCTGGGGGTGTCGCTCAGAGGTAGAATGCCCCTGGGTTCTATCCCCAGTACCGCAAAAAGACAAATGAACAAAAAAAAAAAATCAAGGTTTTTATTTTGTATCATTCACTCCTGAACTTGATTGCTTAATTATCCATAATTTCCAGTATACTTTATATACTCATTTAGTATAATTATTTACGAATGTTTCATATGTATGTCTTGTTCTTCACTTTTTACTTTCATTTTTTATAACAGGTCTGTAAATATGAAATGCTGAGTTCGTACATAGGTAGAGTTTTATAGTTTTTTTTTTTAAAGACTCTGGCTTTTACTAGAAGAAAATCCCCTATTAACACTGACACTTCATTTGATTTTTTTAGTGTGTATATAAATGCTCTTGTACTTTCAAATTGATTCAGATTTCAGGAGGTCATTTATAAGATTTCCTTCAATTCTTCTGACATAATATGAAAAAGAAAATTGGTTAAAAATGCCATATTGCCGATAGCTTTCTGAAATTGGATGTATTTTAAGCTTATTGGGCCTGTTGAGTGTGGTTCATTAGAGAACAGGGTTAGCGTTGCCAGGGTGTTAGCTTTGAATTCTGTGGAGGTCTGTTCAGATGGCTCTAAGGATTTAAGCTCTCCAGTAATCCTGAAATCATATTTTTAGGTATGTTGTTTGTATAGGAGCTTCAATTATAAAAGTAGTTTAGGATTGGTGCAAATCTACAAAAAAATAAAAATGGGATAGAAAAGAGCCCAATATACCTACACCTATTTCCCCCCTAGAAGTACTAAAATATTTTCCCAATAGACCAGTGGCACTGCTGCCATCCTTGTCACCCTCTTTGTCATCGCTGCTACTAATATTAATCGCCTAGGTGGTCTGTAGGCTGTACTTCTGAAACAGTGGCTAGAATTTAGCACTAAAACTAAACAGTAGAGCTAATTTGCATAATCGTATCAAAATTAGTGTGGCAGTTGTCTACCTAGACTGAATACTGATTCAATTTAATTTTTTATTCTATAACGATGTTAACTTTGACTCTCTGAGAAGTGCCTTAAAAACATTTGATTCTACTCTTGTACTCTTATCAAATATTGTACATGGAGATTAAGATTCTTATCCAAATGAATAAAACAAAACATTGTAGAAATATCTCCAGGATATTTTTTACCATCTTGTAATTTGCCAAAATTCTATGTCAGTGCTATTGAAAACACAGTGCACAGAAGCATCTTTCAAAATGCCTAGGATATTTCAAAATATCTAGCATATTGTGCTTTCTCTGATAAGATTTTGTGGAACCCAGTTTGGACAGTAAATTGTTTCAGAAACATTTTTGATAGCTCTAAGTAAAATTGTTTGAGATAATATATTTATGAACAAAATAAAAGCACATCAAACAATATAAGCTATTTTCATTCTATATTAGACAAAAATAGAAAATAATATTCTTGGGCTGGGCATGTAGCTCAGTTGTAGAGTGCTTGTCTAATATGTGCAAGGCCTTGGGTTCAATCCCTAGTATTGCAAAACAAAACAAAAACATTAAAAATAGAAAATATTATTTTTCCACAACCCAGATGATAAACATGTTATTTATTTATTTATTTACTTACTTACTTACATATTAGTAGTACTGGGGATTGAACCCAGGGGCATTGTACCTCTAAGCTACACCCCCAGACCTATTTTTTATTACTTATTTTGAAACAGGGTCTCACTAAGTTGCAGAGGGCCTCACAAGTTGCTGAGACTGTCCGTGAACCTACGATCCTCCTGTCTCAGCCTCCCAAGTACTGGGATTACAAGCCACCACACCCGACATGTTTTTTATATACTGCCATACAAACTCTAGTAAGCTGTTATCAATAACTTTTTTTCATGATACTAGGGATTGTACCCAGAGCTTCACACATACTAGGCAAGAGCTCTACCACTGAGCTACATTTCCTAGCCCTTTTTATTTTTCATTTTGAGATAGTGTCTCACTAAGTTGCCCAGGCTGGCCTTGTACTTGAAATCCTCCTGCCTCAGTCTCTAAATAGGTAGAATTACAGGTGTGTGTCGCCACACCCAGCTTTGTCATCAATAAATCTATATTATGTTTCTAACTCATAAATTTAGAATTTTATGTATTCTCATTAATTGTTGATCAAATGTATTTAATTTTTCACTTGCTATTAAAATTATTTCAGTTTTAAAACAACTCTATTCTTTAAATTATATACCATATCTATAAAATATGTCATTGATTCCTGTTCACTTAATGGCTTATTAAATTGTCATGACAGGAATGCCTATTTAGGAAATAAGGAAGGAAATATGCTTATATTTGCATGCAGTATAAATAAGTCAATTTGCACTTAAAACATCTTTTGGCCAATATTTAAAATATTCCTTGTAACATCTCTCATGACTCATTAGTTTTATTTTGTATTGATAGCGAAGTGAAACACTGTATTTTAAAATGTTATAAGGCAAAAGACATTGGCAGTTTTCAATTTCATTTGATTTTTAAAAAATGACCTCGGTCATCTCAATGAAAACAAATGCAGGATGTTGTTAACCTGTGAAAAGGACTTTGCGAATACATGAACTCTGTCTGTGTTTCCAGAACAACGCCTCCAAGCTTCTGCTGGCCATTATGGAAAGCAGACACGACAGCGAGAACGCAGAGAGAATCCTTTTCAACATGAGACCCAGGGAACTGGTAAGGGAGTTTTCAAAAGCTGTGTTAATAATGTAGAGCATGAAAGGGAGAAGTTTACAGTATGCAAGTCAGAAAACGGGGCTAGCAACTTTCACTGCTCAACCAAGGCCTACTGGGACATCATGACCCAGCATCACAGCTTCAGAAGGTCCTGTGGTGGTAAAGGCCTACAGGCTTTGGGTCCTATGACTTCATTAATTTTATCCACTCTGAGTACTTCCCTTAACCAAATTGGTACACTCTACTAAATGCCATGCAGATGTTTTTGCCAGAAAAAAAAAAAAGGTTGGCTTTAGTTTAACAGTGTCTAGAGTACAGTTGGCCCTCTGTATCCATTGGTTTCACATCTGTGGATTCAACTACTTGTGGGTCACAGTATATTTTTAAAGTTATACTTGTAAAACATGTACAGATGTTTTCTTGTCACTATTCCCTAAACAATATAATATACCAACTCTTTGCATAGCATTTACATTGTATTAAGTATTATAAGTAATCTAGAGATTATTTAAAGTATATGGGAGGATGCATGTCGATCATATGCAAATACTACACCATTTTATGTGAGCAACTCAAGCATCCACAGACTCGGGTATCCTCAGGGCTACTGGAACCAATCCCCCATCAATAACTAGGAATGACTGTTTAGGGTGAAGGTATGTAAAAAATGTTTGTAAACCCCCTTTCTAATTTTTATTTGTACCCTTTTGAAGAATAAAATTAATTAATATGTATTCTATGTGGTTGTTCTTACCAGTGAAATGTTGCACAATGCTTGGCCAGGAGGAAATTGTGCAGACTGGATGGTGATTCCACAGATCGTGAATGTATCTGTATCTTCCTACTGTGAAAGTTATATTTCCCTTCTCACTCATAGCATGCAGATTATGAAGCAATATAGACATGTTGTAAAAGGACTGGGTTTCAGAGGCGTTGAGAACATACTCAAACCATGTGGCTCAGTGCCCCAGTGACTAAGTCCCACGCACAGCAGCACCGTGGTTTAGTGCCATGGGGAAATCCTATGGAAGACTGGAAGCATATTCTTTTGCTATATGAGCAAAGAACAGAATCAAGGAAGACAGATGAGGACAGAGATAAGACACAGTGTGATTTAACAATAACGAGAGCCTCGGATCTGCAAGCAGTGGGTTGAGAGGTGCAGCACATGCCCTATCCTGTGGTTACGTGGGACATTCAATTACACATTAATTCAACAGCAGCACTGTGCAGTCGCTGTCTGTAATATACTCCTCTGTCAACAACAGCTTTGTCCCACCATCCTTTCAACCCAATCTCAAACATTGCCCGAGTTAGATGCCCCTGATGACACGCTATTGTGCTTGCCTCTTGCTGACTCTCCCACCGGAACTGGTTCCTTAGGGGTAGATGCTGTTGTTTTGACTGTAGGAGCCTCAGTGCCCCCGTACCATGTCCACCACCATGTCTGCCTGTTATCTTATGGGAGCTCAATAAATAGGTGCTTATTAGACCTCCAGATTCTTTTAAATCATAGAAACTTCAACACTATCAACATTCAAAAACCAAAACAAAACTTTCCAAGGAAAACAGGAATTGTAGGAATATACTTCCACGTTCGTGTAAATATCGTTTCCAAAGATATTTTCGTTTCGAGTCTTTTATACCTTTGAGCCTCGTGAAGCTTCCTGATTTTAAACAGAGCTTACAATCAATCTAAATATATGTTGTGGCATTTCAAACCTGTTGTGCCTTTTTGTTGTTGTTTTCTTGGTAGGTGGATGTGATGAAGAATGCCTATAATCAAGGATTGGAATGTGATCATGGGGAGGAGGAGGGCGGAGATGATGGTGTTTCCCCAAAGGATGTCGGACACAACATCTACATTTTGGCCCATCAGGTGTGACATTTTATATCTTCATTATTATTTTGCTTGTTCTGTCAATTATGTTTTATGTCAATGGTGTATGATTTTATGTTCAAGTTCTGGTTTCTTCATTGATTAAGCACTTGCCCCCCCTAGGTTTGAGTTAAAGAGAGGAACAATCTTCCATGATTTCTTGATTATGCATTGTAGGGTATGCTAGGGGACAGTCCATAGGAAAATAGTACTTGGCACCAAAAACTGCTGGGCCAGCAGGGAGGAGGGGACAGTCCCGTGTCAGAGCCTGAGGAATAGGTAAAACATGGCAACAAATAGGAGTCCCAGCCGGGCGTGGTGGTGCACACCTGTAATCCCAGTACTTTGGAGGCTGAGACAGGAGGATCACAGGTTTGAGGTCAGCCTCCGCAACTTAATGAGACTCTCAGCAACTTCGTTGAGACCCTGTTTCAAAATAAAAAATAAAAACTAGGGCTGGTGGTATAGCTTAGAGGTAGAATGCCCTGGGTTCAATCCCTAGTACCATAAAAACAAAAAATAAACAAAGAAACAACAACAACAACGGCAAAGCAGAAGTTCCAAAGAAGAGAGAAAGAGAGGCTACTGAGAGGACCGTGAATGTGAATTAAGGCGTACGTTCAGGTCTAATCAGGACAAAACCTGGCAGGTATCTTCTGGCCTCTTTGAATTATAGAGTGATGTGCTTTCTGCAAAAGCCATGAAGGAGCAGCCTCTGATTGGTTCCTACTGAACTTCTAACAAATACGAGGCTAAATTTTACATTTGTTTGGAGGAAAGGTTTCCATTTCATGATTTGTAAAAACCAATACTTGGTAAGCAATTATTCGATGAATTTAATTCCATTGACTTGAAGATCAAATTTAAATTTGCATCTTCTAATGCAGATTTGTTCTGAAGTTAAAAACCTAAAATGTACACGTGGAAAGTTGATTTTGTTGATAATAGCCCCTTCTTTTTCCAGGGTAAAGTTCAAACTTTGTAGACTTCACAATCTCTTTTTCTACCCATTATCTCCCATCGACAGTCTCTCCCTTCTCCTGCTTCCCCGTTCATTTTGTCTGTTGATTAAATAAGTAATGATAGATATAAGGTCAGATCTGAGTGGATTTATTTTTAAAGGTTGCTCTTTAGACATTTCTCATGCCCTTCTCTACCCTTTGTATAACTGTCTAATAGATGTAAACTTGAGTATAATTTTTACAAAAGTTTCATGGAGTCAGTTCTTAAAGCTACTGACTAGAGCGGCTGCTGCTGTTTTATGATATGGTTGGCACATGGAAGAGATTTTAAAGACTCTCATAGTGTATCAGAACTCAAATACAGACCAGAAGGAGGTAAAAGCAGATGAGTTATAGCTTCAAAAACAAAGAATATTTTAGGTGTTGAGGAACTGAAAGATGATGAAGGACGGGTTGAAGGAAATAAATGGTGGAGACTTAGGATGTGGAAAAGGTGTCATTTTAGAGAGAAAGAGAAATCAGGTGACACCGAGTCAGGCTGGAAAAAAGAGAATGAATGTGAGTGGAAAACGACAAACCCCAGGCTGAGAATTAAAATCATATTGGGTACTAAAATGAACAAAGACATGTGTTGGCACAGGAAAGGGTTAGAGTTAAATTAGGAGCTGTAGCTACAAAAGCAAGATTAGGGCAGAGAGCACAGCACTAAGTTTTAGCGGAAGGGAGATAGAGCCGCCTCTGTGTTCTTGGCTGGACACCAGTCTTGCCGTGTGTGGGGAAGTTGGCCCCTCTGCACGAGTGAGTGAGCAGCTCCGTGAACGAGACCTGACCGTGGAGCTGGTAAATGGGAAATGAGCCTCCAGACCCGCCACGTTTGCCTTAGAACCGGTGGAGTGACAGATATTTGTGTCAGATTGTCACACATCCTGGAAGAAGTTTAAAACAGGAATCTCAGATTAGATAGGGGTAACAACGAAAATGTCAAAGTCAAGAAAAGACTTATGTTAGTTTTAACAGATTAGGTATAAGAGAAGAGAATACAATTTTTTTTTAAAAAAAAAGGCTAAGTTGCATGTTAAGAAGAATGGAGGAAGAAGATAAAGAATTCAAGAGCCGGTCATTGATTTAAAGATGATATGAAAAAATTAACCTGTAAGTGAGTGAAGTGAAAACGGAAGATGGCAGAAAGGTCAGAGATATGATGGATCTGATTTTAGGAAAGTGCTTGAAGAGGAAAACAGATATATTCAAAGATGATGGTGGAATTGCCCAACGAGCAGAAATTCAATAGTAGCAAGGGGTTAAAAAAAATGACTTACTGAAAGAAGCTAGGCATGGTGGTGCACGCTTGGACTTGGGAGGCTGAGACAGGAGGATCACAGGTTCGAGGACAGCCTCAGCAACTTAGTGAGACTCTCAGCAACCTAGTGAGACTCTGTTTCAAAATAAATAAATAAAAAAGGCTGGGAATGTAGCTGGAGGTAGAATGCCCCTGTCTTCGATCCTCAGTAACCAACCAACCAACCAACCAACCAAACAAACAACAACTTACTGAAAGAAAGGAAATAACAGTGGATATATATATCTCTCACACAGAAGAGCCCACTGTGCTCTGCCGATCTTTCCACAGGGGCTCCTGTGGCTTTCTCTAGCCTGGGATATCTTAATTGGTTTCTTGGGAGGCCAAGTGTGGTTGCGGAGTTCCTTACAAGGGTATTGTCTAAACAGCTCCTAGCCAAGTGCACACGCAGAGAGCAGAGGTTGGGAGACTCGTGGGAGAGGCGGTAGCTGGGTGCAGGCTTCGTTTCACTGTTCTCATCGTGGATGTGGGATCCTTTGGCTCTGCATGCAAGCTCATCGTGGATGTGGGATCCTTTTGGCTCTGCATGCAAGCTCATCGTGGATGTGGGATCCTTTGGCTCTGCCTGCAAGCTCATCGTGGATGTGGGATCCTTTGGCTCTGCATGCAAGCAGATCGGTGTCTGCCTTTGCACAGTTCAGCAATTCCAAAACCAAGCTGCGGCCCCTCCCTGTTTTACCACCATCCTCTTTGCTACAGACGGTTTATTTGGGTGCCCTCAGACTTTCAGTTTTTCTTGCTATGCTTTTCATGGCAGTGAAGTAGTTCTGCTTTTTCTACCATAACATCCCTTTTGGCCCTTCTTGTGGTTGCTGTTACAAGAAACAAATAATGCTTCTTGTAAGAGTCTTGTCTGATCTACATAAAACTATAAATACATCAGAAAGGGAATTTCTTGAGTTCTAATACTATGGTGTCGTGCAGCGAATTTCCTTAACCTTCAGCTGTGTCCTTTTTGACTTCTGTCTTCTGCACACTTTCCCTCTGCCTCTCTGCCTGCTCTCCACTGTAATCTTGGTCTTTTCTCTTGGCTTCCTTCTTGTTTCTTCTCCTTTGTTCTTGCTTTCTGCTGCAACAATCACTGTCCATCGTCTAGAGCATTGTTCAATTCTTTGTGTATGTTTAACAAATATTAAGCCACGTTGTCTCTCTGGTTCTATCTAGCAATTTCTGTGCTTTTGTCTGAGACTCTTCATTAATGCCTACCTAAAGTAGGAAGTATATGGAGAAATGTTACATGATTTGCAGAATGGGGAGAAGTATTAGACAGTAAGCAAAATTAAGCCCTGCATCATAAAGCAAGAGAGCACAGATTAATTAGTTATATGAAAATCATTTCAAAATACAGGCCTTAAAATTTTTTGTGAGCATTTCCCCCATATCAATAAATGGTCTTTAAAAATATAATTTTAATATCTGCATAATTATGCATCATTTGACTGAACCATAATTTGTTTAATCATTCCTCATTGTTAGATATTTAAGTTTCAAATGTATTTGATATAACAAATCATGCTATGATTAACATACTCATACATTAATCTTTGTCTGCCACCCTGATTAGTTTCTTAGGATAAATTCTAAGAAGTTTAATGACTAGGTCACAGGGTAGTAATTATTTTATGGATCTTAATGCACATTGTAAAATGATTTTCCACAGTCTGTGATGGTACTTATCTTACTGAATCCTAAAATTATTACCATTTAAAAAAATCTTTGCCAGACTGATAGTGTTTGGAACATAGTGATCACTGAACGGATGTTTGTTGAATAAATTAATCCAAGATAGATGAATGGAGATCTCATTTTGATTCACATTTTTTAGATTTCTAGTAAAATGAACTGTCTTTTAATGTGTTCTTTGGCCATTTTATTTCTTCTGTGAATTACTTAAAAATGCATTTATTCCCTCCTTATTGGGCCACATTTTTTCCAACTGAATTTTAATTAAGGAAAATAACCCTTTGTCAGTCATATTAATTATATCTATTTCCTGATTCAATGGCTATCTATGCACGTGCGTGCACACGCGTGCGCACACACACACACACACACACACAATTTTTTTTTCTTGGTACTGGGGATTGAACCCAGGGACATTCTACCTCCAAGCTACACCCCCAGCCATTTTTATTTTTTCTTTTGAAACAGGGTCTCACTAAGTTGCTGAAGTTGGCCAAACCTGCAAATCCTCGTGGTTCAGCCTCCCAAGTATTGGGATTACAGGTGTGAGCCACCACGTCCGACTTTCTGTTATATCTTTTTTTTTGGTGTGGTACTGGAGAGGTAACCCAGGGGCATTCTACCTTCGAGCTACCCCTCCAGCCCTATTTTTTATTCTTTATTTTGAAACAGGGTCTCACTAAGTTGTGGAGGGTCTCACTAAGTAGCTGAGGCTGACTGCGAACCTGCAATCCTCCGGTCTCAGCCTCCCAAGTACTGGGATTACAAGCATGCGCCACCACGCCCAACTCTGTTATATCTTAATGGTGGTTTTCTTCTACTTATCTAGATTTTCTTCTAATGTATACAGAATTAAGTTTTGTATGTAACCATATAATTCTTCAATATCATAATGCAGGAATAAGAAGGTAGGTTCTGATGCTCATTCATTTCTAAAGGCATATTCCAAGATTCTGTGTACTAGCAACCCACAAAGGCAGGGATGGAGGGAAACACGTGAGGGTGTGTAGCGCGTGGTCATGGTGGAGGCTTTAGAAGACCATCTCCAGGGCAGGATGGGCATGAGAATGAGTGGCCCGGGGCAGGTGGGGCCAGGATGGTCTGATGATCCTCTGCCAGCATTACTCCCATCTGCTGACTTGCCAGTTGGAATTACTGGCCCTGGATTTCTGCTTCTTCCAGTATTTCAAAAGAAGGCTGAATTTTGAAAATTTTTTAAAATGTGAAATCTCGCCAGGCGTGGTGGCGCACGCTTGTAATCCCAGTACTTTGGGAGGCAGAGACCGGAGGATCCGGGTTCGCAGCCAGCCTCAGCTCTCTCTCTCTCTCTCTCTCTCTCTCTTTTTCTCCTTCCCTGTCTCTCTCTCTCTCTCTCTCTCTCTCTCTCTCTCTCTTTCTCTCCTTCTCTGTCTGTCTGTCTCTCTCTCTCTACTTAGTGAGGCCCTCTGCAACTTCATGAGACC
>PVJS01057304.1:0-12091 GCA_004027185.1 Glis glis | reverse complement strand
GATTAAACCCAGGGGCATTCTACCTCCAAGCTACACCCCCAGCCCTATTTTATTTTTTATTTTGAAACAGGGTTTTGATAAGTTGCCCAGGCTGGTCTTGAACCTGCAATCCTTCTGTCTCAGCCTCCCAAGTACTGGGATTGCAGACATAAACTAACATGGTCTGCCATCTTCTCTTGATTTAGGATTTTCAGCATGAACCCAAGAAGATATATGTGACAGTGCTTTGGTAAAAGCCATTAAATTGAGGCTCTACATCTGTGGAACTAAGTTATAATTTCACACATTCCTTTGGAAGTTCCCAGGATTTGATAAATGACTCAGTGAGCATCTTCACTCTCTGGGGCTTGGTTTACTGGTCTCCTGCTAAAGATCCAAACAATGAGATAGATATAGCTCAAGATTTATTTCACTCTGCCTCCTTGGCTTTCCTGGTTGGTACAAGACATACATTCCAACAGAACCCCACTGCTACTCGTGGTTAGGCTATGGAGCCTTTTTACCTCGGTTCAGCTATATTTTGGATAAGCAGGTCTTTGTGGGCTGGCCTGGGAGCTTTGCCATTATGTATAATCTTGTAGTTATGGGATATGAGGCACACAAATTCAAAATGACTGGCTTGCCAATTTTCAGAATGTACCTGAAATTTGTAAATTGAAAATTGGGAAAAACCTGTTCTTTTGTAAATGGTCTGTGCTGGGACTATAGCTCAGATAAGTAAGAGCATTTTTAAATGACAATGTCCAAAGGAAATCTGTCTGCAAGGAAGGACTGATGCACCTGGGGAAGGCAAGCAGGGGGATACGTGTTTTCAGATCATGAGTCAAGGTGACTGCATGGAATGGATCCCATACTTTGGGACAGCTCTAAGGACAATTTCCCATGTCTCAAAGAGGAGGAGAGTCCAAAAACAGGGAGAAAATGCTAAAACTGGAATGCATTGGAAATAACTCTCTGGTTTGGAGGCAGGGCTATGGAAGGGATATCAGTCCCCTTGGTGTGGGCCGAGCAAGAATCAGCAGCCTCTTTGACATGGGCATCCATGCTGGAATTCCCCATGTGTTGCCACTGTGAGCTAGAATAGGAAGGAGTAAAGAGGTCATTCCCCAATCACTGGGACAGACCATGGAGTGAGGGGTAACACATGGAGATGTCCATAATGATTTGAGAGGAGATAATGCATCTAGAAATAACAGATAAACATATTGCAAATGTTTCTGTGACATATGTCTCACTCCCAAACTGATACAAACAAGGAAACATCTTTAGATTTTAAAAAAACTTTTAAAAAATGTGTGTAAAAACCCAGCTGGTTCCTACCAGACACTAACACTGAGTTTCCCAGCAAATAAGAGAAGGAAGAGGCCATTCACATCTTTAAAAGGGGCAGGCGCTGACAAATTTAGACCCCTCAGAGTATGTCTTAGCTCCGACATTCTCTACCCAACTCCTGAGCCCTCTTTCCTTTTTCTACTCTTCTGGCTTTTGACTACAGATTTCTGATAGATGGTGGCTGCCTTAGTCCATGTTCTATTGCCAAAAAGAATGTGTGGGACTTGATTTACAAAGAATAGAGGTTTCTTTTAGTTTATGGTTCTGGAGGTTGGGAGGGCCAAGAGCATGGCATTCACATGTGCTTAGCTTCTGGTGAGGACCTTGTTTTGGTTCAACTCATGGAGAAATGCAGAAGGACATTTGGGCACATGCAGAAGAGGAAACACATAGGAGCAGCCTCATGTTATAAAAACCTGCTCTTGCCAGTCCAAGGAGAGCCAGAACTCATTCCTGGGAAGGAGGCAGTAATCCATGTATAAAGAATCCACCCTTATAATCCAAACATCTCCCACTAAGCCCCATCTCCCAACACTTCTGCACTAGGGACCAAGACCTGATGTGAGGGGTTTTTTGTTGTTGTTGTTGTTTGTTTGTTTGGTACCCAAGGGTGCTTTCTACCACTGAGCTGCACCCCCCAACCCTTTTTATTTATTTATTTTTGTGTATATGGTACTGGGGATGGAACCCAGGGGCATTCTACCTCTGAGTTACACCCCAGCCCTATTTTATTGTTTTATTTTGAAACAGGGTCTCACTAAGTTGTGGAGGGCCTCAATAAGTTGCTGAGGCTGGCCACGTATCTGTGATCTTCCTGACTCAGCTTCCTAAGTACTGGGATTACAAGCATGTACCACCATGCCCTGCTTTATTTTTTTATTCTGAGACAGGGTCTTGCTAAGTTGACAAGGCTAGCTTTGAGCTTGCGATCCTCCTGCCCCAGCCTCCCTCAACATGAGTTTTAGTGGGGACAGACCATATTCGAACCATAGCACTGGCTCCTGCCTTTGGGTGTCTGGTTTTACATCTTTCTGTGCTTACATTGGTATCCAACTCAGTCTCTCAGACTGTCTGCTGTTTCAAGTAGAATTTCCTAAAGAATTTTGTGATAGTCAATCTAGTTTGTCAACTTGACCTGATCATGACACACCCAAGATCATGTGACTTTGGGTGTGTAATAGCAGATTAAACAGAAAGCCTGCCCTGAATGTAGGCAGCAGGATTCTGATAGGTGCAGGACTTAGATAAAAGAGGGAGAAACCGCGTAGCGTGATGCGTGACTCTTTCCGAAGAAAACGCATCTGCTCTCGCCTGATATCGTCGGCCGCCGGCTCATAGAACTGGAACTTTGCCGTTTCTCTGAAGAGCTTCTTGATCTTCTGCTCTCATCTGAGATCTTCGGCCTCCAGCCCTTCAAACTGAAACTTCACCATCGTTTCTCCAAAGAGCTTCCTGATCTTCACATCTTGGACTGGGACTGAATTAGTGGTTGCTTTGATCCTAAGACTCCAGCTCTTAGACCGCTCGACCAGCTACTGGTTCCTCTGACTCTCCACGTGCAGTCAGAACTTGGGACTACATTGCTTCAAACTGTAAGCCCATCTGATAAATCCCTTTTTCAAATATACTCATTCTGTGAATTCTGTTAATCTAGTGAACCCTGTCCAATACAAATTTCCACAAAATACAGTCATGTTGATGTTGTGCAAACAAATAGGTGTACACAATAATAATAAAATAAAATAGTTCATAAAGTACAGAGGTTCTGCCTGAATTTTCAGTGCCCAACCCTGTGTTTTGCACATATAAAGTGCTGCATGGATAGCCAAGTTTAGAAACTCTAGTTAAACTTAAAAATGAATGTCTTTAATTATGGAACTTTAGCCATTAATATGTGAAAAAACATTGAGAATGAAACTTGATCTCTCATGCCTTACACAGAAATTAATTCAAAATGAATTAGGGATTTAAATGTAAAACTAGAACTACATATTATATTTAAACTAGCAAACATTCAGAAGAAAACATGAAAAAAAATCTTTATTACTTAGGGCTGGGAGAAAGGTCATTGGACCTGACACCAAAGTCTAATCCATAAAAGAAAAAAATAAATTGGACTTCATCAAAATGAACAATTTTTGTGCTATGAAAGACTCAGTAAGGAAATGAAAAGACAATCTATAGCCTAGGAGGAAGTAAATGCAAACCATATATCTGCCAAAGGGTTAGACTCTAGAGTATATAAAAGAACTTTCAAAATTCAACTGTAAACAACAACAAAACCCAGTTTTAAAATGAGCAAAGACATGAACAGACATTTCACCAAATAGAAGGTATAGATAAAAAATAAGAATATTAAAAGTAACTCAACATCATTAACTATTAGGGAAATACAAATGAAAATTACAGTGACATATCACTACACACCTGTTACAACTGAAAAAACAGTGGTAATGATGAAGAGGCAATGAAACTGAATTTCTCATACATCTGTAGTGGGAATGTAAAATGGTACACTGACAGTTTCTTACACTACTAAACATGCAACTACCATACATGAGGAAATTATATTCTTAGGCATTTTTTTCTGGAAAAGTGAATCTTTAGGAACTTATAAGAAATCGTTAAGAAACTATATTCAATCTTTAAGAACCTATATTCAAGTGTTCATAGCATCTTTACATAAAATAGCACCAAACTGGAATCAACCGAAATGCCCTTCAACAGGTGAATGGTTAAACTATGATACATCCATACCATAACACTACTCAGCAATATAAAGGAAAAACTTAAATAAAATAAAACAAATCAAGAAAAAAAAGGAAAAAACTTGACAAATGCAACAACAACCTAGACCAATCCTGAACATTACACTTACTGAAGAAGTCAATCTCAAAAAGTCACATGTTGTATGATTTTATTTATATAATATTTTTAAGGTGACAAAACTATAGAAAAGCAGATCAGTGGTTTCTAGGGGACAAAAATTGAAAGGGGAATGAAAACACAAAGGGGTAGAACAAGGGAGTTGTGCTTGTCAGGCATTTTGGTCACAGAGATGGAAAATCTGACTAAAACAATATTCCTGGTTAAATGAACTTATGGGTCATGTTATGTAGGTTCAACTAAACTAACTCTTACAAAATAAATAAATGGCTTGATACAATTCCTTAAAGGAATTGCCTATATCTTCATCACAGAAAATTCTGACCTAGAAAATGTCCAAACCACACAAATAGCCAGTTGAAGACAATAATAATGCAAATACAGTAGAACATTGAGATAATGCAAGGTCTGACATTTATCCTACTGACCGAATGAGCTCATCATCCACCCACATCATGGGGGAGTTTAGAAATCAGAGATGACTTATTGAATTTGAAGAGAAGTTGGCTAATCTGTGAGAAAGTTCTCTTCAAAGAAATCCATGCAATAAAAGAACAAATTTAAAGTGGATATTTGAAAATATTTCCATGTTAATATGATTTTTCTTACCTGAAAAAAATGTGTCACTTATAAAAACTCTCAGATCAGTATATTTTATGAAACTATCAAACATTTTGAAAATTCTTCTGAGCAGAATTTTAGTAAGTTTTAAACCTATTTGTTAAAAGTACAAAAATGAAATATCCTGTGATTACTTAGAAAGAGCAACTGATTGACACCAGAGAAGATGAAATTTACTGTCAGAATTTAAACAAGGAGTGGAATGAAAATGAGCATCTAAAAGGGCACTCGTTCCAGCTGGTCCTCTGTTTCTTAGTGATGGAGTTTTCCAGCTGCAATAGAAAGAAAGCCAAGTATCAAAGAAAGAATAAGAGGGGAAAGGACAGAAAAAAAAAACTGATCCTCTAACCTGAATTAGAATTGCTGCATCATAAGTAGTAAACCAATATATTGTCAAATATTGAAGCATATTCAATCATTCCACTCTCACTAAAAATTATTATTGATATGTTTCACAGTGAGAGCAAAGATTTGTAAACTTGACAATAAATAACAAATTACTTTATGTGTAATTACATATATATGTGTATACACACATATATGTCAAGATTCATTATCTGTGTCTCACACTAATTTTTCTTCTGTGTATTATTTTATAATGGACAAAATACATATAGAAATAGTGCATGAATATTTAAAATCTCTCTTTATTAGTTTTTATGAATTGGTGGTATGATTTGAATATTTACCCCTTCCAAAATTTGTATTCAATTATAATTTCCATTGTAACATTATTAAGAGGCCTTTGCCCTTGCTAAGCAGAATCTCTAGTAGCTCAGCAGTAGAGATTCTGCTTAGCAGGTGCAAAGGCCTTGGGTTCAATACCAGAAGAAACAACAACAGCAACAAAAAAGATGTGGGGCGTCTTAATACTAAAGGTGATTAGACCATTGAGGGCTCTACCTTCATGAGCAGAGTAATGCTATTATCACAGGAGTGAGTGCATTATGAAAGGGTAAGCTCGTTCTCTCTATCTCTATCTCTGTATCTTTCTCTCTCCTCTTGCCCTTCTACCTTCCACCATGGGATGAAGGCCCTCACCAGGTACTTTCTACTGAATCTTAGATTTCCCAGCCTCCAAAACTATGAGAAGTAAATTTCTGTTTATTATAAATTACCCAGTCTTGTGTATTCTGTCATAGACACAAAACCAACTAAGACAATTGGATACAATAAAGATATCTGGGGCTGGGGTGGCAGCTTAGTAGTAGAATACATGCTTAGCATAATAAGGTCATGAATAAGTTAAAAATCTAATTGGCTTCAAAAAGAAATATGTGAAGACCATGATCTAAATAGGAGTGAAAACATCTGAAAAAAAAATTCCAGGAGAGGCTAAATAAATCCACAGGGTAATAGCACCAGCCAAAGTTCAGGTACAAAGAGAAGGATCCACAGGCGTGAGGAGCTGGGAGGGGTGGGGCATTCTGGATTGTTCTGTCACTTGTTCACTTGTGCTGTGCAAGAGAGATAGTGACAAGGAGAGTAGCTGTCACCAGAGGAACTTTAGAGTGTTGCTATATGACACCCATGACATGGCACTTTCCACTATGCTACCTCTTCAGGAGACTTACACAAAGATCTGAATAACTTTTCCATGCTTTAACAATAACTGACTTGTGATTCTGTTTAAGTTGTCACTGACATGATGAGGCCTGGCTCCGATGGGTTTTAGAGGCATCACCCATGTCTTTACCCCAGAAATCTCTATTCCAAACAACCCAAATACTCAAGGAATGTATGGTTCACCACACCAATCACAGGAACAAATCTATTAACTAAAAATTGCCAATTTAGTGAATGTGTATAAATATAGAAATATAAATTAATGAATATGATATTTTAATTCTCTCAACATCAAAATAACTTGGGAAAGAAATGATCCTTCAAAAGTGTATAGAGTCATATGTTAAGGGCATAGAATCAGATGGTGAGGTTTGTAAAATGCAAAACCATCCAATCTTAGAAAGTAGTTGCAGTTTGAGACTTGGAAATGGGCCAGCAAGGAAATCATCCATGTCTGCCCCCAAGACAAATGTAATATGTAAAAAGAAAAGCATAAGGTGCCTATTGCCAGGAACCCTCACTAGAGCCCCCAGAATTACCCCAGATCCTTTTCTAGTAGCTGGAACTAGTTGCTAGAGGCAACCATGATGGTCACTCATGAAAGTAAACATGGACATCTCCATTATAACCTCAGAGACATGAAGCCTTTTCAAAATGAAGGTTTGCATGGAGTCCTGCAAGGTATATAGGAAGATGGAAAGATACAGAGGTCAAAGGTGGGGTATTTCATTAGGCATATAAAATTTTAAGGACTTGAGATGTCAAGATTTTTAAATATTTGAAGTTTTCAAGGACTGGGTATAAGAATCCCAAACAAGGAATAAGGGGTAGAGAAAGACTCCATGAATTATATAAAAATCCACATGTGTACATGAGGAATGTATATGAGCGATATGATAGAAGTCAAGATATTAAGATATCATAAATGCTTTGAAAATGAAGTGGCACCTTTAGATATGACAGCTTCTATGACTTTACAAAAGCAGTGCACTGTTCTGAGTGCTTTCAGTTTGGCTATGGTATTTGTTTGCCTGGATGGCCATAGCAAAGTATCACTAAGTGGCTTACACAACAGAAATTTATTTTCTCACAGTTCTGGATGCTGGAAGACCTAGTGGATAGGGCTGGTTCCTTCTGAGGTCTCTGAGGAAAGGATCCATTCCACACTTTTCTGTTGTTTTCTGGTGGTTTGCTGGTGGGTTTTTCAGTGTTCCTTCTAGGTAGCAATCTTCCTGTCTTCATATTATCTTCCTGTAATGGTTTGGATTTGGGGTGTCCCCCAGCCCTCACAGAAATGGGGTGGCAATGTTGGAAGGGGGTGGTTAAATTCATTATAATGGATTTATCTGGGTGGTGGCCCAGGCTGGTAGGGTATGGCTGGAGAAGGTGGATCCCTGGGGCTGCTGCCTTGGGGATTATATATGGTTTGTGTTCTCTCTCTCTCTCTCTCTCTCTCTCTCTCTCTCTCCTTCCCATTCTCCATGATGTGAAAGCAAAGCCATGTGCTCTCCCTCTCTCCACTTCCTGCCACTGCCATGCCTTGAGATCCACAGTCCCTGGCCTTACATGGACTGAGCCCCCAATATCTCCAAGGAAAACTGTGAGAAAATAAATCTTTCTTCCTCTAGGTTACATAGTCAGGTCTTTGGATTATAGCTGTGAAAATGTTGGTGAATACAGAAAATAGTACCATAGGAGTGGGGTCACAGCTATATCTAAGCCTGGCCATATGGATTGTGAGTGTCTGGAACTGTTTTGTGAGAAGTTGGAAGGGCCAGAATGTGGCTAGAAAGGTGGACAGTCAAGACTGTGCTCAGGAGATTTTGGAGGAAAACGAGGACTCCATAGGAAAATGGAGTAGAGGCCATATGTGTTACACTTTGGCAAAGAACTTATTGGCATATTGCATGTGTCCTGAAACTTTGTGTGAGGCTAAATTAAAAAAAAAATGATGGGCTGATTAAACTAATGGAGGAAATCACAAAATAGCAAAGTACCCAAACTGCCTTATGGATTTTTTTTTTTTTTTTTGCGGTACCAGGGATTGAACCCAGGGGCGTTCTACCTCTGCACTACACCCCCGGCCCTATTTTTTTATACTTTATTTTGAAACCGGGTCTCACAAAGTTGCGGAGGGCCTCACTAGGTAGAGAGAGAGAGAGAGAGAGAGAGAGCTGAGGCTGGCCGCGAACCCGGATCCTCCGGTCTCCGCCTCCCAAAGTACTGGGATTACAAGCGTGCGCCACCACGCCCGGCTTGCCTTATGGATATTGATGTTTGTGTTCAGCAAATTGTACACTGAATTTCAGTAGCGGAAAATAAAGTAGAGAGACTGTATAGATTTACAGATTGGCCAGGAAGGCATGTGCAAAGCTGGGGCCCAGAAAGATGGTTCTGTGAAAGAAAATAAGATGGCTAAAGGGAAGTCAAATGCTTTGATTAGGAATAAGGATGGTGATTTGCACTCGGATTCCTTCCCTGTGGCCTTGATGGAGGCAGGCCCAGCACTGCTCATGATGGTGATGGGCTCTGCCTTGGTCAAGACAGAGGTGGGCCCAGCCCCATTCATGAAGGGGATGGGCTCTGCTATGGTCAAGATGGAGGCAAGCCCAGAGGCAATGATTAAAGAGGGTGTGACTACCTGACTACCCTTTATGTTGGTGGTCCATCTCAGCACTCACATAATGCTGGCTTTGCTGGAAAGGGGGGGGCATGGAGGCTTCCTCTCAAATTTCAAGGGAAGGCCTGGGAAGCCAAGTGATGCGTGGCAGGGTTGGAATTTCTGCAAGCAGACCCAAATGAGGCAATTTGTGAAGCTGTGAGGGTGAAGCCAAGACTGGCTGGTAGGGTGTGGCTGGAGAAAGTGGGTCCCTCCGGCTTCTGCCTTGGAGATTATATACGGTTCCTCCTCTCTCTCTCTCTCTCTCTCTCTCTCTCTCTCTCTCTCTTCCAGGCTCCATGATGTGAGAGCAAAACCCTGTGCTCTCCCTCTCTCTACTTCTTGCCACTGCCATGCCGTGAGATCTGCAGTCCCCAGCCTCACATGGACTGAACCCCAATATCCCCAAGGAAAACTGTGAGCAAATAAATCTTCCTTCTTCTAAGTTACATGGTCTGGTATTTTGATTATGGCTGTGAAAATGCTGATGAATATACTTCCTCTATAGGTATCGCTCTCTTTGCAAATTTCCCTCTTTTTTATAAAAGGTCCCCAAATGACACTGGATTTGGGCACCACCCAATTCCAGCATGACCTCATCTTAACTAGTTACATTTGCAATGACATTATTTCCAAGCAAGACTACATACTGAGGTACTGGGTATGTACAAATTTAGGGGGACCCCATTCGACCTGTACCAATCATGGTTTTGTAAAAATAAAAATCCACCTTCCTTGTTTCTTTTAAAAGTGTGGCTTTGGTAAAGGGTTGGGACTTGAAAAGCTTGCAGTTCTGCATTTCTGTCATGGAATCACAGCTGTTCTTAATTGCTCCATATTGCAATTTCTGTCCTGTACTCAAATATAGTGGTTCATGGGAAGAAACCAACCAGAAATATTTTGAGGCAAGAATTGGTTGTATAATTGCATCACTGCTCCCTGTCCTAGGTTCAGCCTTCCCACTTCTGGTCTCTCCTTTCCATATGCCACATCTTCTTTCTTCTGAAGATATAGATAAAAATTTTAGATAGGGCAACATATCAGGATGCCAGGTACCTCTGTGAAATATCTTCCCAAATGAACAGTGAAAGGAAACACTTTATAAAAAGGTCTTATTTTAATAAATTTTCATTCAGAGCACACTAAAAATGGGATTTCTTTTCTTTTGCCCTTTACCTGCTATTATTCTCAACGTGAATAAAAAAGTTCTTACTGCAGGGCAGAAGGCTTTGGGTCAGAATAGTCACTAGAAATATAACACTGAGGCAGTCATAAATCCTTAGTACAGGTGATAAACAAAAAGTAATCCCATGCACTTCACGACCTTCACTGATGGAAATCTTCCACAGCCACTAAGTGTTGCTTTGGGTATTCATTTGAATGAGCTTGAATAATGAGGAAGGACTCACTAACAGACAGAGGGAGGTGACTCAGCTTCCATATGTAATTTCCAGCTAGAGATTACAAGTAGAAAATGTGTTTGGCCTGAAATATCTGAACTCATAAAACTCTTCCTGGAAGATTAAAATAACCCAGTCTAAATCCAATACAGAATTAGAGATTGGTGGAGGCTACTTTTAAAAATGTATTTATGCCTGAAACCTAACTTATGTCTGAGCCCCTGTTGAGGTCTGAAGGGCTCTTTAAGAAGATGGATAAGAAGTATTCACAAGGGTGTGAACTTTCTCAAAGATAGGAGCCAAGATGGCTGTGTCTAAGGATTTGCATGTGTGATCAGACAGGGGGACATTTCAGGCCTCTTCCTATCTTAAGATTCTATTAGTCTCTGGGTGGTGAAGACATTCATAGGCTTACACATGGCAGAGTGAAGAGAATTTGGGCCCCCAAACCAAAAGCCTTTGTTTAGTCTAGCTCTGCACTTAAGTACCCAGTTCTGGAAGCGACAGACTGAAGGGGACTTGGCATACAAAAAATGTTTTGAGTACCTACAGTAAATGAGATGAATTGTTTATCATTTCCATAGCAGAAGTAGGATGGCTTACCCCACAGACAAACTCTTAGGTTCATGTTTTGGAGGATAAAAGGAGATCAAGCCTTTCCAAAAAGTATTGAAGCCTTTGGAATTCGAGAAGCTCAGTTTGCTCTCAAATGCCCCAGAATAAATGAAGACAAGCACCTACACGATACAAGAAGAGGCAGCTTCTGTCACCACCCCCAAGATTAGTCAACCATACATAAAGAATGGGAGGAAGGCCACTCATTCACTGTCGTATTTGAAACCAAGAGGGAACGGGGTGGGATGCAGAGGGAAATACACCAAGTGATGTGTGCCTGTATTAAGATATCACTTTGAATTTCAGTATGTTGTATAATTACAATCACCAATAAAAGTATGAAAAAAGAAATCAAGGGGGAACATGGTGGCAAGTGTTTAATTGGCTGCTTCTTTATGATTAATCTTGTCCATAGCTAAGCCAACTTACTTCCTTTTAAAAATAATTATTATAAAATATGAATAGCATAAAATTTGTCCATAAAAATTTAGCCATTTAAAAATTTTAAGACACTTGAAAATGTTAGGGTTTTTTTTGCGGTACTGGGGATTGAACCCAGGGACATTCTACCTCTGAGCTACACCCCCAGCCCTATTTTTTATTCTTTATTTTTGAAACAGGGTCTCAGTAAGTTACAGAGGGCTTCACTAAGTAGCTAAGGCTGGCACAAACCTGCTATCCTCCTGTCTCAGCCTCTCAAGTACTGGGATTACAAGCGTGTGATACCACACCCGGCTAATGTTAGCTTTTTTTTTTTTTGTACCGGGGATTGAACCCAGGGGTGTTCTACCTCTGCGCTACACCCCCGGCCCTATTTTTTATACTTTATTTTGAAGCCGGGTCTCACAAAGTTGCAGAGGGCCTCACTAAGTAGAGAGAGAGAGAGAGACAGGGAGAGAGAGAAAGAGAGAGAGAGAGAGAGAGAGAGAGAGACAGCTGAGGCTGACCGCGAACCTGGATCCTCCGGTCTCTGCCTCCCAAAGTACTGGGATTACAAGCATGCACCACCACG
>PVJS01057303.1:0-12091 GCA_004027185.1 Glis glis | reverse complement strand
CACTAAGGAGAGAGAGAGAGAGAGAGAGAGAGAGAGAGAGAGAAAGACAGAGACAGAGAAAGAGAGAGAGAGAGAGAGCTGAGGCTGGCCGCGAACCCGGATCCTCCGGTCTCCGCCTCCCAAAGTACTGGGATTACAAGCGTGTGCCACCACGCCCGGATTAGCAATTCTATTTCAGTAGTTACCTCCCAATACTTAATATCTCAAACTTAATTGTCTGTTATAGTCTCTTGCCTTCTTTTTTGCCTCTGGGTTTCCTGTTTTCACCCACTCTTTATATAACTATATATAACATTGCTCAGGTAACAGGTTCACATTATTATTTATTCTGTTAACTAAAAAATGTTGAAAGTCATAACCCTTTTCTTTTAATGTGGTAAAACCTACATACTGTAAATGCTTAATGAACATATTAGCTCCAAAATGAAGACACAGAATTATGCCAGTACTTTGTAGCAATGGGTCCCTTCCTAATACCTAGTCCAACTTCTTCCCCAAAGGTAACCCCCATCTTGGTTTCTATTACTATCATTATATTTTGCCCATTTTTATTCTACACATAAATGTCATTATACTGTACATATTCTTCTGTGACTGTCTTTTTCACTTAAATTTAAGTTTGTGGGCTTGATCCTCAGTCACTCCACTTCCTTGTCAATACTTGGTGTCCCTGGTCTTTGTAATTTTAACCAGGCCAGTGGGTATATAATTTTTGTTTTGCTATGGTTTGGGTCTGCAGTGTCCCCCAAAGACTCATGTACATAAAGACTTGGTACCCAATGTGGAGATGAGGCTGTTAGGAAGTGATTGGATCACAAAGGCTTTGACCTCATCAGTGGACTAGTCAATTTGATGGACTAATAATTTGAATGGACTAATGGAAGGAGGTGGAAACTGTGGGCAGGTGGGGCATGGTTGGAGAAAGTAGGTCACAGGAGGTGTGCTCTTGGAGACTGTATCTTGTTCCTGGTGCCTGCCTCCCTCCCTTTCTCTGTCTCTCTCTCTGTCTCTCTGTCTCTGTCTCTGTCTCTGTCTCTCTCTCTCTGTCTGCTTCATTACTTTCACAAGATGAGCAACTTTCCCCTTCCACACCTTTCCACCATGATGTTTCTGCCTTGGAGCCAGTCAGCCAGGGACTGAATCCTCTGAAACTGTGAACCCAAATAAACCTTTCCTTCTCCAAGTTGTGCATGTCAAGTATTTTGGACATAGAGATGATGAAAAGCTGACTAACACAGATTTAATTAAATAATTGAAAGAAATTGCATCCATCCTTTAAACTTATTTCTGGATTTGATATCTTACATTTGTTTAGCATTTGGCCTCCATCTTCATGAACAAAATTCATGTGTAATTTTCTCATTTTGAAATTCTCTTGTTAGAGTTGGTACCACAGTACACCCACAGAAGGGTCAGTGTTCTTTATTTCTTAGAAGCATTTGATGTTAAATTTCTTCCTTTTGTTTTTGGTATAGTTTACTAATGACATTAGCAGCCTGGAGTTTTCTTTGTAGGAAGATTTTTCATCATGGATTCTGTGTGTTTGTGTGTGTGTGTGTGTGTGTGTGTGTGTGTGTGTCTGTGTGTCTGTGTGTCTGTGTGTGTTACTAGGGATCGAACCTAGGGGCATTTTATCTATGAGCCATACACTCAGCCCTTTTTATTTTCGGGTTTTTTTTTTTTTTTTTTTGAAACAGGGTCTAACTAGGTTGCTGAGAGTCTTTCTAAATTGTTGAGGTTGATCTTCAACCTGCAATCCTTCTGTCTCAGCCTCCCAAGTACTGGGATGACAGACACTACCATGCTTGGCTTGGACTCAATTTTTTATGGTTATAGGAATATTAAAATTTTCTTATTATTCATGTGTCAATTTTGGCTTTTTTAGAAATATTTCCCTTTTATCTAAGTTTTCCATTTTTCTTTGTTTTTTTTTACAGAAAATCCTATTATAACATTTGTGAAGTCTCTTTTTATAGTCCTCTGCATTGTTCGTTTACTTTGCTCAATCTCTTTGTTGTGTATATTTTTTCTAATCAAATTTCTTCAGTTATTTCATTTCCTTTACAAATTTCTTTAGAATTAACTTTTAGCTCTAATTTTTTGAAGTGATGATTACTTATTGATTTTTATCCTTTCTTCCTTTATGTATTGAGGACCTAAAACAATTTTCTGTCAGCATTATTTTAGTTTTTACCAGTTTTATCATCCAGTTGAAACTATTTTCTACTTTCCATTTGATTTCTTCTCTTACCCATAAGTATAATTCCTATTTGACAAATAAATATTTTCTCATTATACTTTATTATGGGAACATACTCTGATTTTCATCCATAGAAATTCATTGATATTCCTCTGATAAATTATTATAAAGGGTATGTAGGCACTGGAAATAGGTGGTTAAATTTTTGTCTACATGTATACATACCATTTTCTAATAACTTAATTTACAGTTAAAATTTCCTGGTATGGATTTGTTTATTTTACATTTATTTCAAATACTTTTCATTTTTACTTAGATTTCTAATAGTGTTTTTTCTTGATATAATTTAACTACATTGGTTTTATTTTGGTTTGTGTTTGCATAGTACATCTCTTTCAGCCATTTGCTTCACACTTTATGCATCTTTGTATGTAACATAGGTTTCTTATAAACAGTACATTTTAATCCAGTCTGAAAATATTTGTCTTTTAAAAATGCATTTAATTCACCACACTTAATACAATTACAGCTAAATTTCGATTTCAAACTACCATTATCTTTGTCTTTAGTTCTCAGAGGTGAGTAGTAGTCTGCAAAAGTTCTCAAACTTGTCTCCTTTTTTTTTACCAGAGTATGTTAAGTATGTTTACATTAATATCTGCATTGGATAACACCATTATTTAAATATGTTCACCTGTATTACCTATTATTTCTCTTTGTTGTCTTTTTTCACATACTGCCAGATGTTCTGTATTAAAATTCTTAAAAATGGTTTGAAGCCTAGCATGTTGTTTGAAATGTATAGTTCTTTTGACAAATGATGAGGAGCATTAGCAATACTAGATCAAATTAATTCAAATTCTGTGACTGAAATGATTTGAGTCTAGACTTCCATATGTTGTAGGAATATTTTATGTTCCCTTTTATTTTTAAGTTGTATTACCTTGAGATCTCAACTCTGAAAAGAATTTTGATAAAGCCTCTTCTTTGGTAGGTCTTGGACTTCAATTTATGTCCCTTAAGATCCACTAATCTGTCAAACCTCGGTTTAGCCTCTCAATTACTTCTTTTGGAATCAGATTTCCTAAGGGTAAATATGACACCGGATTTCAGGATTACATCTCTGAATATTTTCTTATCTTGAATCTTACCTCTTAATACTTTGCTGCATGTTTGAGATATCTTGAGCATTTGGGATCTGCAGCTAAATGTCTTTCATCAGTTTCAGCAGCTTTGAAAGAATATCTGTACAGTTTTTTAGTACTTTGTGTAAGTGTTGGTGCTACTTTATTTGATATACTATTATACATAGCATAGTCCCCATTTTAATAAGCTGTACATTTTTCATCAATAACATAATTTCCTGAAATCCTTTGCTCTATGTTGATTAATTTCATATTGCTTCCCCTTCTATGGATACTACATATTTTTCATATGACAATACCACACTTTTAAAGCTATGTTCTTCTACTCCTTAATTTATCTGTATTTTTCTACTGCTGGTTTTTCTTTTTCTATTTACTTATTTTGATATTGCTCTTTTACGTTATTTTCCTTTCAAAATTCAGTGATCCTGCATTGTGTGCTCATTATTAAGAAGGAGGATCCGGGTTCCTGGCCAGCCTCAGCAACTTGTGAGGCCCTCAGCAACTTAGTGAGACCCTGTTTCAAAATAAAGAATAAAAAATCAGGCTGGGGGTGGAGCTCAGAGGTAGAATGCCCCTGGGTTCAATCCCCAGTACCACAATAAGTAAATTAATTAATTAATTAATAAGTTACTTATCAATAGATGGATCCTGTTTCATTTTCTAATGTGGAACAGTATCTATGTATATTTTTATTAGTTTTCTATTGCTTCTAGAGGAAATTATCACAAACTTAACAACCTAATAGCAACACAGATCTATTCTTTTACAGTTCTGAAATTTGGAAGTTCAGTAGGAGTCTCATCAAACTAAAATCAAAGTTTTAGTAGGGCTCTGTTCCTTACTGGAAGATAAGGGAGAACTCTTTTTTTTTCCCTCATGCAAATTGGTTGGAGAATCCACTTCCTTGTGGTAATAATATCAAGGGACTGTGTTCGTTCTGACTGTCAGTTGAGGGCCATTCCCTATTTCTCAGGTCACTAAACACCTTCCTTGGCTCATGGCCCTTTTCCTTTATATTTAAAACCAGCAACAGCGAGTAAAGCTCCTCTCCTACCTTGAATTTATCATATCTTTTTCTTCATTGTATCTCTCTGAGCAACTCACTTTTTCCTTTTCTACTTTTAAAGACACATATGATTACATGGGAGACAGCTAATACAGGATAGTCTTCCTATTAGCTGATTGCAAATGTTAATTCCATTTGCAACCTTAATTCCCCTTTCCATGTAGAGTAATACATTTTCAGGAGTAAGGCCAGGATCAAAAATCATGGGGACCCAAATTCTGCCTGTCACAGGTTGTGTTCAATTTACCAGGGATTCAACCCAGAGGTATTCTACCTTTGAGCTACACCCCCAGATCTATTTTATTTTGAAACAGGAACTTGCTAATTTATCACATGCTGGCATCTAACCTGTGATCCTCCTGTCTCAACTTCCCAAGTGCTGAGATTATAGGCATGCATCGCCATGCCTGGCTATTGGTATGAATTTGAATCTCACTATAATCTCTAATTTCAATGTACCAATAAAAGCATAAAAATTACTTTTATTCTCATGTCTAAACTATTTTCTTTCTCTGTCTTTTCTAGGTACTCTTATTCTTTCAAATAGCTTCAATGACTATCTGTCTACCCATGATCTTTAAATCACTTCTCTGATTGCCAGTCCATTATGTAAAACTACTTGATATTCCTACTTGGATGTTTTACACAAAAGCCAATTTTAATAAATACAAAATAATGGACCATCTTCTTCCCTATTTACTCATTTACAGATCAGAAGCCTAGTAATACATTTTTATATTTCCCCCTTTTCCATACCCCATCTTCACCAATTGTTGATATGTTAATTTTTCATATTAACTATCTGTTGGACATGTCTACCTTGTCTCACTATTATATATGCTAGCTGCCATCTTACTCCAGGCCTCTGTTGTTTTCTCTGAAACAACTCTTTTGTTTCACTGCCTATCATTTTTGCCTAGCTATATTATACTTGTTCTTTAGATCGCAGGTAAATGTTATTTTCTCAGAAAAATTCTCCATGAATCCCTGGGCTGTCATCACATCCTGTATTTGCCACTCATATTACTTACCACAACTATAAATGATTGATAAATTATGTAATTTTATGAAATAAACTTTTTACTGTAGAAACTTTTAGATTTACAGAAAAGTTGCCAAGGCACCTCCCCTTACTCTTTTTGCCCTATATGTCAATATCCTCTCACATTGCTATACTACATTCATTATAACCAAGGTACTCACAGTTCTTCATTACTATCAGATACACACTACACTTTACTTGGATTTCAATAGTTTTTTTTCCTTTTGTCCTTTTCCAGTTTTCCATCTAGAATGCCCTACTGCATTTTGGCATCATGTCATCTTAGCTTCCACTGGTCCCAGACATTTTTTTGGACTCTCCTCATTTTTGATGACCTTCCCTATAATGAGTAATGGATGGGTATTTTGTAGAATCCCACCAATTTGATTTTGTCAGATTGTTTTTCTCATGGTTAGACTAAGGTTATGGGTATTTAGAGGAAGACCATGGAGGTGAAGTGCCCTTTCCCTCACAGGATATCAGTGGGATATATCAATATGACTTACCCCTGATGATGCTAACCTTGACCCTCTGGCTGAGGTAATGTTTGTTGGACTTCACATTAGAGTACCTTTTTTTTATCCCTTTCCCTGCTCCATACTCTCTGGAAGCAAGTCACTAAATGCAACTCATAATCAATGGGATGACAGGTAAGCCCCTACTTGAGAAGACAGTATCTATGTTATTTAAAAATTTTCTGTGTAAGAGATTTGTTTCTTCTCTCCCACTGAATTATTTAACCACTTATTTACGTCAACATGGACATATGAACATTTATTTTACTCTTTGTATTCAAGTAGTACTTGATTTTGTTGCTCAAATTTGACAGCTTTAGACATTGGGAGGTGTAATTATTTTTAATGTCTTTTTTCCTGATTGGGATGTAAACTCTAGAAGAATGAGTATCATCTCTGTTTTTAAATTGTATTGAAAAACCTAGAACCTTATAGAAATCAATATTTACTTCATGCACAAATCAATGCATGCATGCATGAATAGGACCTGTAAAGATGAGAAATAGCATTGTGCTTATTTAGTGTTGAATAATTCCTGAATTGCCTTCAGGTTCTAAGCACTTACTTATTTTTCGTAGTCTCGGAGTTTCCAGACTACCGTATAGGTACAAACCAGATGATACAAAAATAAATTTAAGTGACAGATAAATCTGTACTGTTAGACTTGTGTTTAGAAGGATGAAATCATTGTTACCTTAGGCATCTACCTCATTCCAGACTTTTATTTATGCCTCTTAGTCATCTTCCTATTCCTTCATGTATTGTAATTACCGACCCTATTGATTCAGACCTATGTGTAATTATTATTGCCTCTGTGATTTCCCAGAGTTAGCCATTGGTTTTTTATAACTTACTTTTGCTTTGTTGGGCAATGTGACTAAGTCAAAATATATGAGGAGCTGGGAAGATTTTTGTGTTGGGGCCTACATGTATATATATATGAATTTATTTATTTTTGTCTGTGTGCTTCAAAGAGGAACTGTGATAGCTTATTTATAATATTCTACCACTTTCTCTTTGGGGAATAGCAGTACATATTTTGTTTAAATTTGGGAACTTCTCACTATTATTCACCATCAAGTACAGATCTCATAAATCAAGGGAAGTATTAAATGTCATATTTGTATATGCTATTTCTGGGAAACACCAGATCTAGTGTTATTTTGGGAAACTGTGGGTTGACCTTGAAAAACTCACATTAATAAGAAAAAAAGAGCACATTTTAAATGCTGACACATCTAACAGGGAACTTAAAAGAGCAAGAGAACTTGTGTAGGTGTTCAATAGTAACAACCTAATGGTACCACATTGTACTTCATGAATGGAAGCAATTCACAAAGTTCCTACAAATAGGACTTCATGCAAGAACATACCAGATAGCTTTCTCTATCACTCATTCTATCACATTTTATGAGTTCTTAGTAAGTAGCAGCAGGATCTTGGTTTCTGAGATAATAAAAACAATCAAGTTGCAATCCTTTCCTGTATCTAGCTCAGTGTAATGGGGGGGATTAACTACTTATAGGCAAATCACTCATTTTATTAATTATAGAACTAATAAATTGTAGGTAAGGTAGGTAAGATCAACTTTGAGTGTGAAATCATGTCACTCAGACTATGTGTCTTCTTGCATTTAATAAACAACTACATACAAAGAGGACTATAAGGAAATATGTCAGAGACTTAATAGAGGTGATCTCTGTGTTCCATGGCTTCTAAAATAAGTTTATATTTTTTAAACTTAAGAAACAAAGAACAAACAAAAACAAAAAGCCATTTGTAGATGACTATAAAAAGGCACTTGTAAATGATGATAATTTATAAGGATAATCCCGATGTTCCTGTATTTACTCTCATATGCTTAGCCAGTAGTGGAATTTTCTTTAGCATTAAAATAAAGTAGTAATTCTTTTGTATATGTGATACTGGAGATGGATCCCAGGGGTATTCTACCTCTGAGCTACACCCCCATCCCTATTTTATTTTCTATTTGGAAACAGAGTCTCACTAAGTTGTGGAGGGCCTCACTAAGTTGCTGAGGCTGGCCTTGAACCTGTAATCCTCCTGTCTCAGCCTCCCAAGTACTGGGATTACAAGCATGTGCTACTACACCTAGCTAAAATAATTATTTTTAAATCATTAGAGTACAGTGGTAAAAGAAGCTTTCACTACAGACATGAGACTGCTCACATGAGAATCAATTAAGGCAGAAGTTGGCAGACTTTTTTTTATTAATCTTTTATTGATGCATTGTAATTGTACATCACAGTGATTCATATGTAGGTGTACAAAGTCACTTGGACTATTTCCCTACCCATAACTGCCCCTCTCTTACCCTCCCCATACATGATAGTGAGATTCATAGTCATACACTCATATATGCATGTAACATTATTTAGTCTGTTTTCTTCCCCAAACCTCTCCTTCCTCCCTCCCCAATCCCCTTCCACTATTCTACTGGCTTATTCCTCATTTGACTGAAGTCCCTTTTATTTCCTATTTTCTCTCTAGTTTCCACATGTGAGAGAAAACATGCAGCCCTTGATTTTCTGAGTCTGGCTGATCTGACTTAGCATGAGGCAAACTTTTTTCTGTAAAGGGCTAGAGTAAATATTTTGGGTTTTGAAGGCCATATGGTCTCTGTCACAATGATTCAACTCTGCTTTTCCGCATAAAACAACCATATAAAAATAAATGGGTGTGGCTGTGTTCCAATAATACTTTACTTAGAAAGCCAGACAGAGGGTTGAAATTGCCATAGTTTGCCTAATCTCTGACTTATGGCATTCATTAAAAATGCAAAGAATAAGTTTTTATACCTCCTGAATTGTATTCCAGAGATAAGCCTTTGGAATCTTCATATTTAACCAATTGCTGCTGCTATTATTATTATTATTATTATTATTATTATTATTATTTTATTACTACAACTTAAACCTAGGTTTGAGATTTTCTATAACATTCACCTTCAGCGATAACTGAGGCAGGAATCTGACTTTTCAATATCCCTGAAGGATTGTCTTTTAGTTTGAATCCTTACTTTGAAGTTTGTGGAGGATACCATTATCATATGGAACCTCTATTAAAAATAATTGACAGAGAAAATAGGAAGGGAAGTTTCCATTGAGTTAAAGTCCAAATATGAAAACACTAGAGAGCAAGAACCTTTTCTCCCATGTTTATTGCAATATTTCTGGCGCCTGAAACAGTGCCTGGCACAGGGTAGGTGTTTTGAGAAATATTTGTGGAATGAATGAATGCACTTTCACATTGCCTTCCTCTCTGCATACCGTAATGCCCTAGATCCATGTGGCCTGGTTGTCGCCATACTTGATATCCAGGCAACCAAGTCCTAGTCCCAGATTTTCTGCTTTTTATACTTTATCTTTTAGTTTCTAAACCCACATTCCATCTCTTTTGAGGAATTTCAGGGTTATGAATCTTGCCCTTAAGGTTATCATTCCGACATCCATTGCTCCAAAGCCACATGCACAAGCATTGATGATATTAGCTAAGGATGTTTTGGCTATAGTCAATAGAAATCAATATGGCCACCTTAAGTTGGGTGAGATCTCAGCCACCTCAGTGAGACCTCTGGGATGGCACCTAACATAACTCAGCTCCTTACCTTCTCCTACCTCCTTTGCACTCACTGTTCTGTGCTAGGTTTGAATTCCTGGAAAGAGAATTGGATTGACCCAGCTAAGATCAAGTGCTTTAATTATTTGGCTAGTAGGAAAGGGGTCCCATTATGCAACCACCCATGTGGAAAGAAAACTAGGGACTATTACCAGAAGGATGTGGGAGAAAGAGATGCTAGGAAGACTTAGCTAGTTTAGATATGTGGATTTTGGTGCCTATTTTTTAAATGTGTAAATGACTGTTTATACTCTGGTTTTCCAAAGCCCATTTCCATGGTATAAATTCTATTAATGCAGTCCCAGCTGCAGACCTCTAAGAAGTCCATGCTAATACCTCTCCCTGGATCTCCTTAGCTGCCTTTAGCTGGGAGATTTGATTTTGAATACTATTTTTGCTTTCAGGTTGCATTTATTTATAATATCTATCTCTGCCCACTTCTAAGAAAAGATTATTACTGGCAGGTTTCAATTGGTACAAAAATGGCACCTAGCCGGGCATGGTAGCGCACGCTTGTAATCCCAGTACTTTGGGAGGCGGAGACCGGAGGATCCGGGTTCGTGGCCAGCCTCAGCTCTCTCTTCCTCTCTCTCTCCCTCTCTCTCTCTCTCTCTCTCTCTCTCCCTCTCTCTCTTTCTCTCTCTCTCTCTACTTAGTGAGGCCCTCCGCAACTTCGTGAGACCTGTTTCAAAATAAAGTATAAAAAAATAGGGCTGGGGGGCCGGGGGTGTAGCGCAGAGGTAGAACGCCCCTGGGTTCAATCCCCGGTACTGCACAAAAAAAAGGGGCACCAATAATATTCAGACCATTCCCTCTAATCAACTCACTCCCTGATACTGTCCTCGATTAGCTGCCCCAGCATGATCCTAGACCTCCTTCACAGGGTTAGGATCCTTTGAAAGAGAGAATGAAGTTGTTTCCCACTTTATGACCCTGCCACCCACATACATAACCTCTTCAAGCACTCTCTTTTTCTTTATTATGGTCTGAAAGAACTGACTGCTATCCCTTCTGGAATGATCTCTTACACCCCTCCCCACCGCTTTCTGTGATATAGTCCTGCTTGCTTACTTTCTCTTAAATGAACAGAGGTCGCTTCCTTTTGCCTGGAATGGACTTTCCCCACATATTTACAAGGCTGACATATTCATGTTTTTCAGATATCAGTTCAAGTGTCTCCAACTTATCAAGCCGTACCTTCTCTACTTCCCTTTTTAAGTGGTCCATGCCTCCAAAGTCACTCTATATCCCATTACCTCCATTTATTTCAGTGTTGCAAGGGTCACCATCTAGAATCTCACTTTTTGGTATACTTGTTCATTGTTTGCTTCTCGCACTAAAATGCAAGCCCTGTGAGAGCAGGGGCCTTGTTCCTGGTTTCTCCCAGGCATACAGAAGAGTGCCTGGTACATTAGGTTTTCAGTTGTAGAAATGAATGAATGAAAGCCACTTGGTCATTTCTAAATCATTTTTGATACACAGCAATCTATATGCACAGCAATCCAGACCGGCTTCCCTATCTGAGATATATCAAAACTAGGGAGAACAAAGTTCAGTACGAGGTACTTTTCAGACTATGGGGAGTTAAGATTACTTGACTTACTGAATCTCTGGTCCCAGAAACAAAAGCGGCTAGGGATTGCCAACATTACTTAGCACCATTGAAAGAAAGGTGTCGGGGATTTCCAGCAACTTTTATGCCCATGCTCTTGCATTGCCCTTTTGGTGTCTATGTCAGCATGTTTCCAGAGCTTAGCAAAGAAATCTGCCAGGCTGAGAAGAAATAACATGTTGTAGATGTGAGGGAACCTTAGCACAAGTCATGCCTCTAACATTAACTCAGGGGACTTATTTTTGGTTTGTCCTTTTATAAGACCCAGCATTTCTATTTTCTTCTTTATAAAGCAACAGTACCTATGTACACACTAGCCTCAGGAGTCTCTAAGAGACAATATTTCTTTTCCACTCAGATGTGCACCCATAGCCCAAATGCATGAACACATAGTGTATAGTGTCCCTAAGAAGTGCTGGCACACGCCAACACCACAAGTCACTAAAACAACATCTGATGATATAAGGAGTGGTTCTTTTGGAAAATTTTAAGTTATGTGTTAAAGACAGAAGGTATGCTGAATGGTCTTTAGCAACTTTGATTTTTTGCCCCAGTAGCTCTTCTTGGAGCATGCTTAATTACTTAAATAATACATTCAAGCCGGGCATGGTGGCACACGCTTGTAATCCCAGCACTTGGGAGGCTGAGACTGGAGGATCCAGGTTTGCGGCCAGCCTCAGCTACTTAGTGAGGCCCTCCGCAACTTGCTGAGACCCGGTTTCAAAATAAAATATAAAAAATAGGGCCGGGGGTGTAGCTCGGAGGTAGAACACCCCTGGGTTCAATCCCTGGTACCACAAAAAAAAAAACATTCATTTCTTTTTTTTTTTTTTTGCGGTACCGGGGATTGAACCCAGGGGCGTTCTACC